>JAPXFY010006516.1:0-12540 GCA_030674185.1 Monoplex corrugatus | reverse complement strand
ACACCATTTTGAAAAGGAAAATGTGAAGTTCTCGACAAAGAAGAAAGATGGTTCCAGAGGGGGAGTAAAGGAGGCAGTTTACATCGCCGCAAGGAACCCCACCCTCAACCGTGACCGGGGCCAACACAACCTGCCATCGGTGTACTCCTCACTTATTCAGTCGCACTGTCGTGAGTTCGCTCACGGCGGTGCGCACTGAAACCAGTTCTCAACCCAGCAGTTTGCGCTGAAGAAGTCGGCTGGATCGCCGATGAAAGCTACACAGTAAGTAGCTTTTTTGTCACTGAGAGCCAGGTTCAACCAGGTAGCCATCATTATTATTGACAGTCACCCAGCCACTGGCTCACCCACATTCACCCACTTGTCAGCCCGCCCTCTAACCCACTCACACACGCACATGCATGTGCATACACTCATCTGCCTACATACATCATATACTTCATACATGTATATACCATGACCTGCCTTTAGCAAACTTGTCCATCTTTATGCCAGGATACTGCTTTAGAAGGCGCAATGATGTATGCTGAAATTCTGGATTGGGATCCAGACAACTCAGGGTGCACTGTTTAGGCAGAAGGGGAATGTTCAAGCCTGGCCCAACTCCCACCTCCAGGATGTGGGGGTACCCTTCCATCACACTGAATAAATCATTACACTGATACATCATACACTGATACAGTGATACACACAGAAACACGCACTCACACAGTCAAGCCTTTGATGAAACTTCTTATCTCTATTTCCATCTGAAAAAAAAATTACACCTAATGATGACGCAGTTCAGCTCTCTTTGGGATTTTTACATGGAAACATGATTAACTGGTCCTAGTCCTAACACAAGCCCAACCTCACACCCTCACTACTGGGATAGGTTACATCATGATTGCAATCCAAAGCTAAGGGATAGGGGCAAAGATAGGGTTAGTCAAAAACAGCTTGTTTGTTGCAGGGCAGGGGGCAAGATACATATTAAGCTTTTGGCCTTCGGGAAACAATATCTTGTTTTGTACATAGAAGAATTTGTTATACATGATAGGAGATTTTGTTTTTCTATAGGCAGTATTTAATAAGAGAGAGAAGGAAACGGTTAGGGAAAAAAGGGGTGCAGTATTGCCGGAAATTTGTTGTAGACAGGTACATTATAGGTGGACTCCACTGCATTAATCATTTAATGTCTCATTTCTTTATGTTTTATACATGAATGCATAGTCAAACTTAACTCTCACAACAGCTACAACTGCTCAGCATTAAACGCTGAGTTAGTGCATGTATGGTATTGCGATCAGTGACAGAAAACTGTGCCAGATTTCTCCAATATTCAGTGGACATTGAAAACTGTGTTATGAATAGTATCTCAACTTGATAAGCAAGGTAATAAACAATCAGCATTGTGTAAAGCCAGATTTTTCTTCCTTATAAGTTATAGCTATGAAGACATATATATATAATATATCCATCTCACTTGAATTTCACTGTAGATGGACTCCACTGTATTACATCAGCTATATAAAATACCACAACACATTATTACCTTTCACCATAGTATTCATACTACTGCCAGCAGTGCTTTCAGTATTAGTTTCTCAAGACATCGACTCCACACTCAGAATGTACTCCATCCTTGTTTGGAGTTTGTTCAAGGATTCATTGCACTCAAATCCCACATGCACCCCCCCCTCCCCACACACACAGAAATTGAACAACACTTATGTGGTGGTCTCCCTGAGTCAGTATAAAATCTTATGCACTGGCACCATCCTGGAATGGGAAGAGGAGGGTGGGGGACAGTGACATATGAAACACTAAGCTCACACCACCAGAATGATGGGGAAGTGAATTAGGTTATTTCTAATGATGCAGTCTGGGACTGAACTCAAGATATCAGATCTTCAGCACAGCACTTTATCAAAAGAATCCACCAGCCTAAAAAAAAAAAAAAATCTTGGTCTGCCTGAAATTTAAATCCACTAACCCTGCATAGTGAGCATGGTGATCTGACAACTGAGCTAATGGGCCAACATTCATATGCACTGACACCACCAATGCCAATATTGCCATGTGATAGAGATCAAAAATGATCAGGGCATAAGGTCTAAAACCTGTACATAACAAGCATTATTGCTGTCAAGGTCTTGAGGTCCTAACTAGCACATGGATTTCATATAGGCTGTTTTTCTTGCACAGTACCATAGTTTGTTAGAAGGCAAATGCAGGCCTGGTACAACTGACCTTGCCTTCTTTTTTTTCTTTCGAGGTCTCACCAACCCTTTTGCCCTGTAGTGTTACACCATCCTTAGCTCATGAGCTTTTTAGGGAGGGCCCTTATCCCCCCTATACCCTTGTCATGGGACACACTGGGTATATTTTTAGGTGTAGTATTGCCACATCCCAACCTGTCGTGTCAGTAACATCACCTGTAGGTACAGGAATGCTTATTTGTCCCAGCAAACCTGGCTTACTTCAAGCTAAACTTACTACCTGAAGGCCAACCACAACCTGCTGCCTGTGACTCACCTGGCCAGCTCATGGGTTTGTGTGCAGGCTTAAGTCTTGTGCCATGATCACCATACACATGGCACCTGTGATGTTAGTACATATGGAATTCATTCCGAGTGTGGAGACATCATCTGAGAAATTCAAACTGTGACCCACCGGTCATTTCATTTCCTAGGAGACAGCCTTTCCCAGATGTATGGGTTCTATGTACGTCTTTGTATCAGTCTGTGTCAGTTTGTCACTGGAACAGTCTAGTCTGTAGTAAGTTTGTAGTACGATCAAATGGGATTCAGATGATTCCATGTGCTTTCCCCCAAAAAATCTGCCACCAGTTATATAACAGACTATTTAAGCCTGTGCAAAACTTTATGTTCTGGAAAAGTCTAAGCTACATCTTAGTGAAATATGCATATTCATCTGAAATCTTAAAACTATTTAAATAAACAAAATGAACACACTCACACACACACACACATCACATAAAATCCAGTGGAAAGTCTAGTTTTTCACTAGGAAAACACCTCCAGCCTCCCCACCCCTCATATTCTATCTAAACTAAACTCACCAACTATAACCACATCACTGAAATTAACCTTCAAACAACATGACATCTTCTACCTGACCACCAACATAACTTGTTGGATTTGTTAAAGGCACTGGATTGGAGGAATGGTGAAGATAAATGTTGTAGGCAGAATATATATAATTTGTTGAACTGCTGTGGAGGTGAGAAATCCAAAACAAATGTTAGTACCTGTATTCCAGCAAACAGGAACCAGAAAAACATGAAATTCAGAATGTGTATTTAATAGAATCTACAAGACAAGACAAGCACAAAATTTTGGCTAAATAAGTCCCCCCTAACTTTTGTACTTGTTTTTATTCAGCCTTTGTAGTCTTTGTTCACGCTTGAGAAATGGCCAAACTTTTGCGCTTATCTTGTCCTACTGTGGTGGTGTTTTCTCGTTTTGTTTTGTTTCGTGTTTGATGATGTGCTGGGGGAGTTACGATGATGGAGATGATAAATCGTGTTGTTCTTCTTGTTCTTGTTGTTCAGTGTCCACAATCAGCACGTTGATTATTCTGACACTATCACACGGGGGGGGGGGGGGGGGGGGGGGGGGGGTACGCACAACAAAACAAAAACAAAACAAAACAAAAAACAAAAAAAAACTACTTCTACTACTACTGGTGGAGTATGCGAGCTCCGACGTGAACACGCCAGGAGACGCGGCTCCAACCACAGCTTCAAAGATTCGTTCCACTCAGGGATGGTTCGCGGGAGGAACGAATACAGTCTGTAATCCCGTGAACACTGAAGTCTAGCAAGCTGCCTTGAGTGTGCTCTTCTGTCCCTCTCCTTTGGTGCTCTTTAACTTTGATTCCTGGGATTTGTGTATTATGCCAAAATCCACCTGGACCATGTTGTTAATAATTTTGTACATCATACTCATAGTGATAGTCATAGTGAGCCTTGCGATCTTAGGTCGGCTTTGTAGAGATATCCATCCGAGGTGGTGTAACATGTTGGTGACGCTAGCGGTTCTTTTAGAGCGATTTAAAACAAAACGTGCTGATCTTCGTTGCACGGCCTCAATTTTTGTGATCTGTCCTTCTTTGTACGGGTCCCACACAGTGTTTACTGTTATAGAGAAACTGAAACCGAAACTAAAATTAAAAATAAGAAACAACACCACTGATTGATTTTGACGTTAAGCTTGGACGAAACCGCAGCCTGATTATCAATTTGAAATACTATACTAACCTTTAAATCCTTGAAATTTCTGAACAGTTCAGTCTTCGGCTCGGTGCACTTTGCATGAACTTTTCTCATTACTTTTTCTGTTACCCAAGCTATGATCGTTTTGCTTCGCAGTTTCTTGTACTGATTTGGAAACAATTTCTTGAATAAGTAGATGCTAACGGGAATAAGGCCTAATAACAGAGCCAGTTGAGTGCATGAAACAACACGAAAGTCGTCTGGATAAACCTCAGCCATTTTCTTGCTCGCACAGTTAACAAATCCGTTAAAACCCTTCTTACATAACAGTACGCAGACCTTTGAACTTTGAACTGTAATTTGTGTCAAGGATAAATGAAGATTGAAGAGTAATCTATCTTGGCACATCGTATTTTTATAAAGGGAGATTACCGGGTTTTTTTTCTCTCTCTCTCTCTCTTTTTTCTTCTTCTCTTTTTTTTTAATCGATGGGGGTGTGCGAGTTAACGAGTGGGGTGGTAGTGGTGGTAATGGTGACAAAACCATAACTGTGTGGACACGAGTTTCTCAGCGTTATGGACAGATCTTTAGCAAACTTGGGTCAAAGGTATGGCCCGCTGATGAGTTGAGGAAAGCTGAGTGAGACAAGTTTGCAAGGTAAGGCACCAGGGTCATGATCACACAGATCCCAAAAAGTGCCTAAAAACAGCATTTTTCATGGAGTAGGCCTACATCACGATATGTTCCAAGTTTAATCACAGACCTCTTTATATTAGACACACATCTGCATACAGCCAGCATAAGGATGAACGAAGCCGCCGAGCTGCCATATTATGAAATCCCGCTACAGCATGTGGCATGCTAAATAGGCCGACTTGGTCAGTGTAAACAATGCAGGTCTACGTTTTCTTTTACGTGCTCTTTCTTGTCACAATAGTATAACTACCACACACACACACACACACACACACACACACACACACACACACACACACACACACACACACACACACACACACACACAAGTATACAGACACTTAGATAGACTATAGAAAAAAGAGCCTAGTTTACACCAATGTGTGTGTGTGTGTGGAAGAAGAAGAAGAGAAGAAGAAGAAGAAGAAAAAGAAGAAGAAGAAAACAACTAAAATGAAAGAAAACAACAAGAAAAAAAAGATATAAAAAAAAGTTATAAAACAACGGTATGAAGAAAGAAAACGACAAGAAATAGCACCAAGAAGAAAGCACAAGTAAGATAACATCAAACAGAAAGAAAACAACAAGGAGACACAAGAAAACAAAACAAAAAGAAAGAGCATAACAAACAGAACGAACAGGACTGAAAACGACGAGAAGAAAGAAAACAAAAGGAAGAGAAAACAGGCAAGAAAAATAATAAGAAAGAAATAACAAGAGGAATGAAAGCAAGGAAAGAAGAAAACAACACGGAAAGTAAACGGCGGGAAGAAACACGAAAAAGAAAACGTGAAGCCACAAAAACACGGAGAAAAAAACAACAACTATAACAACAGGAAGATACAAAATATGAACAAAACACAAAACGACAACAACAAGAAAAAGAAAACAATAAAAAAAAAACAAATAAAAAAGAAAACAACAACAAAGGGAAAGAAAACGAGAACATCACAAAGAGAGAAAACGATGAAAAGAAATGAACAAAAACAGGTATTCAGAAAATAACAGGAAGAAGAAAACAGGCAAGATAAAGTAATAAAGCAAGACGAGAGAAAATGTCGGGAAGAATGAAAACAATAACAGCAAAAAATACAAAAACACAAAAGGAAAGACAACACAACAACAATAAAAAAAAATTAATAAAGAAATAAAACAAGAAAAAACAAGTAAAAAAATTTCAAGAAGAATAAAAGAATGAAACAATGAAATACAACAATGACAGAGGAAAAAAGCACAAGAAGATGAACAACAACATCAAAGAGAAAAACAAGAAGTAAAAGGACACAAGGGAAAATAATTCAAAAACAAAAAGATAGAAGAGATCAACAAGAAAGAAAAATAACAGGAAAAGGTAAGAAGAAGAAAATAACAAGAAAAGAAAAGAACTGGAAAAAAATCAACGAGAACAAAAACAAGAGGAAAGGAAACAACAACATGAAGAAAAACATCGTAAAGAAAGAAATCAACGAGAAGAAAGAAAATAATAAGATGGTAAAACAGTCCGAAATAAAACGGGTGAAAATTAAGAAGAATGGATGAAAGAAAACGACGACAAGAAAAGGACAGTAAAAAAACAAGAAGAAAGAAAATAACGAGATTAGAAAAAAGAAAAAAAGAAAAACAAAACACGAAGATGACGGAAAGCAACAACAACAACAACAACAACAACAAACAAAAACAAAAAAACAAAAAAAACAAACAAACCCCAAGATGATAAAAGGGGGGAAAAGAAGAAAGAAAGAAAACAAACTGAAGACCCCTTCCCCTAGAAAAAAACACACACAAAAAACAACAAACAACAACAACAACAAAAACAAAAACAAAACAAAAAACAAAAAAACAAGGCAAGAAAGGCAAGGCAAAGCAACAATATAAAGAAAACGAAACTAAATTAAGAGGAAAGAAAGCACGGAGAAGAGTAAAAACAAAGAAAAACAAAACCAAGAACAAGAAACAACAACAAAAACAACAACAAAATCAAACGAACAGACAGAAAGACAACAACAAAGAAGAACACACACACACACACACATACACACACAACACACACACCACACACACACACACACACACACACACACACACACACACACACACACACACACACACACACACACACACACACACACACACACAAACTAAAAAAAAAAAAAAAAAAGAAAACTAAAAATAAGAAAACAACAACAAACACGAAAAAGAAGAAACGACAACAGCAAAGAAAACAAGAAGAAAGAAACAAAAAGAAAGAAGAAAGAACAAGAAGATAAATAATAAAGGGAAAGAACAAGAAGAAGAAGAAGAAGAAGAAGAAGCAGGAGAAGAAAAATCTCAAAAAGAAGAAAGAAAACGGGGAAAATAACAACAAGAAGAAAGAAATGACACCAAAAAGAAAGAACAAGAAAAAACAAAACAAAACAAAAAACAAAATAAACAAACAAAAACAAAAACAAAAAAAAACAAACAAGAAGAAAGAAAATGATTACAAAACGACAGAAAATCAAGAAGAAAGAAAAGACCATATGAAAGCAAAAGACGAGAAAGAAAACAACAGAAGAAAGGAAAGCGAGCAAGAATACAAATAAAATGAAATAAAATAAAATAAGATAAAATAAAATCAAATGATATAAAATCAAATGACATAAAATCAAATGGCATAAAATAAAATAAAATAAAATAAAATAAAATAAAATAAAATAAAATAAAATGAAATAAGATAAAATGAAATGAAATGAAATGAAACAAAACAAAATAAAATGATATAAAATAAAATGAAATAGAATAAAATATAATGAAATAAAATAAAATAAATAAAATAAAATAAAATAAAATGAAATAAGATAAAATGAAATGAAATGAAATGAAACAAAACAAAATAAAATGATATAAAATAAAATGAAATAGAATAAAATATAATGAAATAAAATAAAATAAAATAAAAAAAATAAAATAAAATAAAATAAAATAAAATAAAATAAAGTGAAATGAAACAAAATGAAATGAAATGAAATAAGATAAATAAAATAAAGAAACAGCGAAAAATATAAAATCGGCAAGAAGAACGAAATCAAGTAAACAGCAGCAACGATATAACAACAAAAACATAACAAGAAGAAAGAAAACAAGAAGAAGAAAGAAAACAACAACAAGAAGAAAGAGAACTAAAATAAAAAACAAACTAATGATCAAAATCAGAAATAAAAACAACAGGACAAGAGAAAATTTCTAGAAGAATGAATACACGGTAATAAAAAAATCCCACAATACGGTCAAAACCCACAAAAAGAGGAGAGAAAACAAGACAGCAAAGAAGAAAAGGAAGAAAACAAAGAGAAAAAAAAAAAAGAAAACCGACGAGAAGAAAGAAAATATCAACATACAGAAGAAAGAAAAATGTCCACGAGAAGAAAGAAAACAAAAAGAAAAAGAAGAAATGCAAGAACAACGAGAAAGAATACAAGAAGAAAAAGAAAAAAAATCAAGAACAACAAGAAAGGCATCTAGAACAAAAGAAAACTGTAAAAAGAAGAAACAAAACATGAAAGAAAACGATCAAGAAGGAAAAAAAAAATCACGAGATGAAAGAAAAGAAAAAGAAGATGGAAAGAAAATAAGCAAAACGAAATCAAGGAGAAAGGTAACAACAATAATATAAAAAAAAATAACAACAAGACAAAAAATGAACAACAACAAAGAAAAAAACTAGAACAGAGAAATCAACAGGAAGACAGGCAAGAAGAAGAAGAAACAATAAAATGACAAGAAGGAAAAAGGAAATCGAGAAGAAAGAAAAAATTCACAACAAGAAGAAAACCACAACAAGAAAAAAGATCAGGAAGGCGTAAAACATCCCCCCCCCCCCCAAAAAAAAAAGAGAACAACAAGAAAAAAGACACAACAAGAGAGACTACAAATAACGACAGCAAGAAAGGAAACACGAAGAGGAAAGAAAACAACAAGAACAAAAAAAGGAAACAAGAAAAAAGAAAACAACAACAAAGCAGAGAAACAGGCAGGAAAGAGAAGGAAGACAACAACAAGAAGTGCAAAAAACAACAACTACAACATCAACAACAGGAGGAAGAAACATAACACGAAGAACGAAAACAACCAGAAGAATGAAAACAGCAACAACAAAGAAAAGAACAAGAGCAACAACAACAAACCAAAGAGATAAAACAAAATGAAATAATAAAAACAAGAAGACGAAAGGCAGAAAAGGAGAAGATTAAAATAAACGAAAAAAAAAAAAAAAAAAGAAAAAAAAAAAGAAAAAAAAGAAAGGAAAATACGAAAAAAGAAAACGCGGAAAAGGAAAACAAAAATAAGAAAGAAAACAAGAGGAAAGGAAACGAAAAAAAAACAAAACAAACAAAAAAAAAAACCCAAAATAAAACAAAACAAAATAAAACAAAACAAAACAAAAAAACACATCAACAAAACAAAAAAACACAACAACAACAACAACAAAAAACACGAAGACAGAAAAAACAAGGAAAACAAAACATAACAGCAAGAAGAAAGGAAAAACAGCAAGGGAACAAACAACATGAATAAATAAATAAAAACCAAGAAGATGAAAAAAAAAGAAGAAAAAAAAAGCAACTAGAAGAACAGTTATTAAAAACAAGACAGAAAACATGAAGAATGACAAGAACAAGAGGAAGAAATTAAAAAAAAAAGAAAAAGAAAGAAAGAAAACAACAAAAAGAAAACAAGGAAAAGAAAAGAACAAAAACAAGAAAGGAAGCAACAGGAAGAAAGAAAACAACATTGTACAGAAGGAAAGCACAAAGAAGAGGAAAGAAAACAAAGAGAAGAGGAATAAAAACAAAGAGAAGAGGAAAGAAAACAAGAAGAAGAAAGTAAAAAAGAAGAGGAAAGAAAACAATAAGACACTAAACAATAACCAAAGGAAAGAAAAAAACAAGAAAAGAAAAAACCAGTATACAAAGAAATGAGGGGGGGAAAACCCACAAAAAACATTAGAAAGAAAGACAACAAGAATAAAGAAACAAACATAAAGGAAAAATATATAGACGACAGAAAACAAGAAGAAAGAAATCAATAAGAAAAGGAAACCGACAAGAACAAATAAAACTTGAAGAAGAAAATGAAACTAATAAGAAGAAAAAAAAACCCAACAAGACGAAAGAAAACGAGAAGAAGAAAATAAACGACCTATCGCAATGATGCACGACCCACTGACGTGGTGTGATGGCTTGTGTGCCTTAGCAACTCCGAGAGCAATGTCGACGGAAACTCTCTGCTCCTGACAGGTCTAACCAGGTCATACAGGTCTGCGTGGGGCACAGGCCAGACGAAAGTGTGCACCCTGGAGTGAGCATCCGCACTGAACAATCCTTCCTCCCATCTGTATTTCCAAGGTAGGTGTTTTGACCAGAAGTTGAAGGACTGGGTAGCCCTGATAGAAACTTCCGAGTACTGAAGACAGCGGTGTTGGGCCATATAGTGTAGGCTACATTAACAACTACACACCGTTATTCATCATGACACTTGAAGACAGGATCGACAGAAATAGTGCTCGCCCTGTGATGATCCACCAGGCACGTGCAGCGCCGACTCTATGCCTCAAAGAAGCCTACCCTCAGCGACTGCAGGTCACTTCGTTTTGTCTTGTGGCGTCAGGGGACGAACAAGGGGAGTGACTGGCCGAAAGTTTAACAAGACCAGAGAGGTCCTCAATTTCAAAATCATGCATTGAAATGCTGAAAGGGTAGACAAGAAAGAGGAACTGCAACACTACCTACATGAGAACAGCGTCAACATCTGCTGTACACATAAACCATATCTACAAGCAGGTATGGAGGTGAGTAGGTGGAGAGCCCTCTAAGATGAGAGGGTATCATACGTTTCAGAGTGACTGAGGGAGGCAACATTCTCAATGTTATCAATTAACTGCTGCTACGAGACAAGATGCTGTCTCTTGACACTTTTCAGGTCACAGACTGTGGCTTTCTCATCACTGGCGACTTCCAACAGCTGGTCTCACAGTTGGAGGTACAACACCTTAGACAAGCGAGGAGAAGTTGAATCCTGGCAAGATGACAATCACCTGATTCTTGTCAACGACCCCACAGACCCACTTAGTTTCTACTCATGCCGTTGGCAGACAACACCAGGCTTGCTTGCTGCACCAACGACACACATAAGATCATCAGAAGAAAGGCGTTAGGGCAGTTAAGCGGAAGAGACCATCGTCCAGCACTCCTCACCATCAGTAGAGACGCAAATTGACATCTCCGCACTCGGAATGAATTCCATATACACTGTCGCCACTTCGCATTGTGATGGGGAAAATCCAAAACGATCATGGCACAAATGCTAAGTGTGAAGGGGAAGGAGGGAAGGGTTGGAAGGAGAGAACGAAAGATGGGAGGGAAGGGAGGAAGGGAGGGAAGGAAGGAGGAAGGGAAGGGAAGGAGAGGGAAGGAAGGAAGGAAGGAAAGGAAGGGAAGGGAAGGGAAGGGGAGGGAAGGAAGAAAGGAAGTAAGGAAGGAAGGAAGGAAGGAAGGAAGGAAGGAAGGAAGGAAGGAAGGAAGGAAGGAAGGAAGGAAGGAAGGAAGGAAAACAAAAGGACAAACACGTGAAAGACAGAAAAAAGAATAAAACATCATCAGAAGATGACGTGTCCTTACTGCAAACTCATTCAGAGGAAGTTCTGCAGTCCTAGGCGGGATGCGCAGTATTGAGCAGTTGGGGGGCACTGGACATCAGTTGTCTGGGTCACTGCTTGGGATCCTCTGTGACGCCGTTCTCTGGCAACGATGAGTCATTGGCGCAGGGCATCAGCAAAGTTGCTGGAAAATGTGTGGACTGTAGCTCGCCAGCATTAAGTGATCTCCAGCATATTCCTTCAGTTGCCTCGGTTTGATGCTACACCACTGGATATTGGCTTTGACCGTGTACTTGTACCTTTTTCTGGGACATCCTGATTCTTTTGCTATGTAGCAGTTCACCGTATAATAGGCGCCTGGGCATGTGGTGCTCCTTCATGCGGGTGACATGCTCTACCCATCGCACCTGGACTGACAGTGTTTTCTTCAGATGATTTTCTGGTGGCAGTTTTGAAGTCTGCATTGATCTGTTCAGTTTGTGACAATACACTGCTAGTAAAAATAAAACATTTGAATGAAATAGAGATTTTAGTTGTGGATGTTTGTGTAATATGTGGTTGAAAAATAGGAGTCTTGTTGCTTACTGTGGTGCTCCCCAGATCAGGCAGAAATTTCATTTGTTTTTCCACACCTTACTGATAATGATATACTGTGTAAAATCATTAACTGTCGACTTAATGTATTCACTTACTGTAATAATTTCTGCTCAAATATCTTGACCAACACTGCAAGTGTCTGCATCTCATGGGTCTAGCTGACGTCAAGATATAGCAGGGACAATAAAGTGCAAACCTGTTGATGCGGTGTCATCCAAAATGGAACTCCTGGCCATCTTTGGGCACTCCAGTTGTCCCAAGTTATTCCAGCACTGTAGAAATAATCCCCAAATCAGAAGTCCTTTACGTATGGACCCGTGTTTAAAAAAGAAAGAAAAAGTTCTTCTGTACACTGTCCATAAGATGTTAAAGACTTTCACTCTTTAGCCTATCT
>JAPXFY010006515.1:0-12542 GCA_030674185.1 Monoplex corrugatus | reverse complement strand
GTGTGGTGACGGGAAATAATTCGTGTTTTCCTTACGGCACATATTAAAATTCTGTTAGCAGTCTAGATTACACAGGTTTTAACAAAAGGTTAGTCTAAAAATATTGGTTTTCTTTTCATCCAGAGACAGTTTAAAACCCCTCAGTTACCCAGGGGACGTTCAACTGTTCTGTTGTCATTATTCCAGTTTTCAGCACCCCCTGGACTGAACCTGAAGTCACAGTGTGAAGTGGAAGGATGAAAAGAACACTGCCCCTTCGCAGTCCTGGTTGTCGGGGGTTGGTGGTTTCCTAAAAAAGTTTTGCATTAGTTAAACTAGGTGTAACTTGCCTCCTGCACTGGCAATTATGAGTGCAAAAAGTGGGTGGAAGCGGCTTATCAAAAAAAGACAAAAAAGCGGGAAAATCGACTTTTCTATTTTTTTAATCATCGTGATGATTTCCCAGTGGGGTTTTCAGGGTTGTCATCGGCTGGAAGTCTATGTTTTTATGTCACAAGTTCCGTCATTGGTCTGACAATACTCAGATCTACAACCTTGTTCATTTCATTGACCGATTCAAATACTTTCCCAGAAGATTCAGTGGACATCGGTCTTTAGACGCACGCTTACATGGATATGCTGAATTTTCACATCGGATACTTTGTGAGGTGAAACTACAATCACAAAACCTGTATTCTGTTCAAACAGTCGAGTTTCCTGTTTCAAACCCAGCCCTGTCCCTTTTGAAACAGACAAAACAAACGTTATCCGATTGCCCAGAGGGTCACGTGGCATACACATATTTGTCCTGTGATCTTCAAGTTCATTGTGGACAAATGATATACACAAGATCGTGTTTGTTCTGGAACATGGACACACCAATCTTTCCTGGAAAGCACACTGCCTACACCATGGTCATGTTTGTCTGTGATGATGACATGACAACACTGCCTTACACCCTGGTGTGTGACTTCAGACACGACTGTTCAGATCACAGTGATGAGTCATTCTGTCAACATCCTTCATGCAGTAGTTTTCTGTGCACCAATGGTCAGTGTGTGTTGGAAAACCAACGTTGTGATGACCGCGCAGATTGTCTGGATGACTCTGATGAGATGAGCTGCCCCAGTGACTACAAGAACCGCTGGTACCACAAAGAGGCCAAGAAAAATCAGCGACTGTTCATCCACCTGGATGGTACAGGTTACTTTACTCAGCAACTGATGACGTCTAATCAGTCTTGTCCTGACACTCATTACTGGTGTACAGAAGACTGGTTGTACTGTCTCCCTGTTTACACTCGATGTAACGGATTTTCTGACTGTACATATGGTGAAGACGAACAAGACTGTGAGACATTCACCTGTCCTGGTTTCTACCGTTGTCGTGATTCTAAAGTTTGTGTTCATGGAGATCATCTGTGTGATGGTTGGGGTCAGTGTCCACAGCGTGACGATGAATTGCTGTGTGACATGACCTGTCCTGATCATTGTCAGTGTCAAGGTCAGTCTTTCTTATGTTCCCAGGCTTTTTCTGCGTACCTCTTTCCCAGGCTTCACTACATGGACGCTGCAGGCTCAGGTATGACATTGACTGATTTCAGTAACAACACATATCTCATTCATCTGAATCTTTCCTATTGTTCTCTTGTCAATGTATCGAGTGTGACGGTTCGCAGCCTACAAACCCTTGATCTGACCTACAACCATTTGAAAACTGTGGATATGATTGTTTTTCTCAAGCTATGGAATCTAAGAACCGTGCTTTTAGCAAACAACCCTCTGACATTACTAACAGGTAGGCCATATTTTCTGTTTCATTATGCTCTAAGAATTATAAATGCTTCACGAACACTTGTCCAGATACTCAACAGTAAGTTGCCCATGTACTTACCCCAAGTCTCATATTTAGATGTATCTTTTTCTGGTATTCAAACAATCAGACCCATTGCAGTTCAAAGTATGCCACAGCTGACAGAACTAATCTTAATGGGAAATTCGGTGACCAACTTTCCCTTGGATGCATTGTCAAGGTGGAATCATTTGAAAATCATCTTCACCTCAAATTATAGGCTTTGTTGCAAGAATTTACTTGAAAAACAGTCACACGCGATACGTTGTGTATCACCACAACCCATGTTTTTTTCTTGTGAATATTTGTTACCAACTGAACTGTACAGGCTTTTCTTTTGGTTACTTGGTGCGTCCTCCATACTAGGGAATTTGGTTTGTTTCATAGCAGCATTGATGGAAAACAAAATATTTGAACGCACGTTCATCACGTTCATTGGCCATTTACATACCGCTAACTTCTGCATGGGAATCCACGTCAGCATGGTTACAGTGGCCAATGAAATATTCTATGGAAAATACATATATTTTGAAAAGATATGGACCAATAGTCTGACATGCAAGGCTGCTGGTTTTCTTTCCCTTCTGTCCAGTGAGGTGTCAGTTCTGATCCTCTGGTTCATGACACTGGATCACATCAATGTCCTTTGTTTCCCCTTAACTGCGTGGACATTCAATAGACGTCTGACAGCTGCAGCTTGTGCAGTGGCGTGGTGTGTTGGACTTTTGTTGTCTGTGATACCTATTCTTCCAGGAATGTCATACTGGGGCGTTGATGGCCAGTCTGGTCTGTGTCGTCTGGCTCTGTTTGATAACGACTCCAAAGAAGACTTCAGGTGGTTCACAGTCACTGTCGTGTTTAACTGTATCCTGTACTCCACGGTGGCTGTTGGTCAACTCATCATTCATAGACGAATACCTATCCATCCAATTCTAATGGATCCCACAATAAAACGGATGTATTTTTCAGTCCACCTGTTGATAAAAGTGGCTGTAACAGATGCTGTGTGCTGGCTCTCCCTTGGTCTGACCAGTATGATGACCTCAGATGGCAGTGGTGCCTCAGACAAAGCTCATGTGACCATGGTTGTGTTTCTGCTGCCAGTCAATTGTGCACTCAACCCACTGCTGTACATATGGACTGTTGTAACACAGCGACGACAACAAAAACAGGAAGAGAGACTGTTACAAGTGTTAAAATCACGAGAGTTGCTATTAGAGAAAAACAGTCCATCAATAAAATTGTGAAATGGCTTGATCATCACCAGATTCCATTTTTGACAGAGCTGAAGTGCTGTCATCTACATGGCTATCTGAACGTAAGTGCTTCCTCAGAACCTGAAAATTGGCCTATGTTTGGTTCTGTCTGTTGTGTCTCTACATGTCAACTTATATGTCAGGACCTCATTAGTTCTGGCTGTATGTTAGAATCTGTATTGTATCTACATGTCAACACGTACGCAAGGTCTCCATCAAGAAAACTGCTGGCTGTGTGTGTAGTTCTACCCCTTGTGTATCTACATGTCAAAATGTATGTGAGGCCTTCGTCAGGACAAATGCTGACTGTCTCTTTGGCCAGGTCTCTTGTGTGAGTGGCAGCAAAAACTTGTCTGTGGGCAAGTTTGATTCTGTCTTGTGTAGTCACTGATGGACGAATCCTCATGACTTCCAGTGCTTTTCTTTAATTTCTCCATGCTAAAAATACAGCTGTATTCAGATAACGGTTTTCTGTCGTATTTCACTTGTGTCACCAAGAACAGTAACTTGTTGCTGTCTAGTATGAACCAGAACCAGGTTCGCCGTGTTGCAAGCTCCGAAAACATCTCCTTTCATTGCCATCATACATAAAGTCCTCTCTCTCTCTCTCTCTCTCTCTCTCTCTCTCTCTCTCTCTCTCTCTCTCTCTCTCTCTTTTCTTTCTTTCTTTCTTTCTCTCTCTCTTTTTCTCTCTCACTCTCGTATTGTGGCCTAAGGGTTATGTGCATTAAATTTTTTTTAGTTCTGAATTTTCTCTCTCTCTCTCACCCCTCTCTCTATCTCTCTCTCTGCTTTTCCCCCCCCCCTGTCTCTCTCCTCTTACTTTGGTTTTATTTTTGATTGATTGGTGGGTGGGTTGTTGATATAGGGGATGGTTTGGTGTTTGATGTGTCTGTAGGGTGTTTGTTTGTTTTCAGGAAACAATTTGTTGCCTCAGAACCTGCTGTTGGTGAAGACGTCACCATTGTCAGGGCACATCACACCAAAAGGGAATTATGGTACAAAGTCCGTTCAGCAGGCTTTTAACATGTATACACACATCTCTGTCCCAGCTGGACATGTCATTATGATCAGTCTTAGAAACATGGTAGAGTACTTTCTAAACATATATGTCGCAGCATATACAAACGACAATATTGGATCTCGTACCAGAGTATGGAACGTATTTGAGCAATGGCGGTATAACTGTGTGTTCCACACCCAAGACTCACAGTTCATTACTACAACGGCCGATGCATGGATGTACCATGTTTCAGACTGTTCTTTTCCTTTCACCCTGAAGGTCAAACACCTGAAAAGTTACCCAGTGGTTTGTTCAACTGTTCTGCCGATCACTATTCCAGCTTTCAACGACACTTGGACTGTAACCTGAAGTCAGAGTGTGAAGATGGACAGGATGAAACAGAACACTGTCCCTACAGCAGTCCTGAGTGTCAGGGTTTGGTGGCGTTATGTAACCATTGCTACAAATTTGTCTATGCTCCAGATATGGATAATAATGAAGGTGACTCTTTTCAATCATCTACCACGCTCTGCAAATCTTTGGGAGGCATGCCTGGAGTACCCAGATGTAAGAAGGACTGGTATGAATTGGTTGACAATTTGACCAATCCATATCGGTATATGTATGACCTGGTCTGGGTTGGCTTGACCACTGGCGACATGTCGTTACCTAACATGTACAGAATGAATGTCATCAGTGAAGACAGGACCATCATTTACCATTCTGTTCAGTTTCAAGATGAAATGTATTACATCAATGGAGAGGAACTACTATGTATCTTCAGTTTTTACGATCAGCTTGTGAGACGTGAATGTAATTGGATTGGAATTTTAGGTACGAAGCGTGAGTGTGACGATTGTCTAATTTGTGAATTTAGGACGAATCAGACTCACCATCCTTTTCAAGCAATAACGCTAACCAGGACTCCTTTTTCTTTCCACACACAATTTCTGATGACGTGTTCTGATGGTCACGTGACACACACATTTCTACTGTGTGGTTCGTACCAGTATGACGTGTGTGGTCAGGGTCATACATCTTCTTGTACTTTTTCTGATCGCTTGTCACACACGTACGGTAGGCTTGATTCAACTGTTGATCACGTCACTCGTGTCCCTGTATTTACATGTGATGATGACGTCACCATGCTGTCATACACTCTGGTATGTGACTTTCTACAAGACTGTCAGGACAAGAGTGATGAGTCCTTCTGTAAACATCATCCGTGTGTCAACATGTTTCCGTGTATTAACGGTCAGTGTGTGTCCTATGATATTGTTTGTGACCGAGTGTTCCATTGTCTGGACGAATCCGATGAGCTGAACTGTGGTGACTACAGACACAAAAAGATTGTCTGGGCGCCAGTTTTTCCATCTCCTGTTCTCATCGATTTCGATGGTATCAACATTTTCATTTCAACCCCAATAAAGTCCAACGAGTCCTGTCCTGACAGTCATTACCGTTGTCCTGGTAAGTTTAATGACTGTCTGCCTGTCTACACACGATGCAATGGAATGTACGACTGTATGGACCATGAGGACGAAGAGGGATGTAATGAACTGACCTGTTCAGGGTTCTTTCGATGCAGAACTTCCATAATATGTCTACACAGTGACCACCTGTGCGATGACTGGCCTCACTGCCCACTGTATGATGATGAATTGTCGTGTGATGTGACCTGTCCTGTGGGCTGTCTGTGTCAAGGTTACACCTTTTTGTGCCATCAGTCTTTTTCTGCTCATCTCTTCCCACATCTCCGTTACTTGGATGGCACTGGTACAGGAATGAGTCTATCTGATGTGTCTGATCATACCTATCTTATTCGTCTTATTCTTGCCCAGTGTTCTCTGTCTGCCCTGTCAGACATGCACTTGCCCAACTTACAGTTTCTTGATCTCACTGGTAACAAACTACAACATGTGAACATGACTTATTTTGTTAATTTAGAAAATCTACATACATTGTCCCTGTCCAACAATCCCATCACCTCACTCTACTCTGATCCCTTATCTGATATTCAACAAAGTGCACTCACAACGATAGATCTGTCACATACCACACTGACAGTGTTTGACACCAAAGTCTTGTCCAAATTCTTGAAATTGCAGAAACTGAATTTAACGTTCACTATAATGAATACTGTCAGCGCTGGTGGTTTCAAGTTTACACCAAAGTTAATGGCATTGTACATGGAAGGCAGTCCTGTGAAAATATTTCCACCTGACATATTCAAAGATCTTGTCCATCTCCAAGTAATATCTACACTCAATTCTAAATTGTGCTGCAATGAAATACTACCACATAACTTTGATGAATCATTTTGCTATTCACCAAAAGACGAAATTTCATCCTGTGAAGATTTGCTTCAATCAGCAATGTACCGAGTGTTTCTCTGGCTGATCAGCTGTCTGTCAGTGACTGGAAACATCTTCTGTTTTGTTGTACGCTTATGTGCACGGAAGAAAACTTCTTCAAGTGGCTTCAGTGTGTTTGTCACCAACCTGACCGTGGCTGACTTTCTGATGGGTGTCTACATTGCTATTATTGGTGTGGCTGATGAAATGTTCCGTGGTAAATATCTTTATTATGATGACACATGGACAAGCAGTGTGGCATGTAAGGTGGCTGGTTTTCTGTCTCTGCTGTCAAGTGAAGTATCAGCTCTGACCATCTGGCTCATCACACTGGATCGTTTCATTGTCCTTCACTTTCCTTTCAGCACATTGCGATTTGAGAGGACATCAGCAGCAGTCGCTTGTCTGTTGACCTGGTTGGTTGGTTGGCTTGTTGCCTTGTTGCCTTTACTTCCAATGACAGCACACTGGGAGTTCTACAGTCAGACAGGTATTTGTATTCCTCTCCCTGTCACCCACAACTTTTTTAAAGGTTGGATTTATTCCTTCAGTGTTTTGATTGTCTTTAATTTCATTCTGTTTATGCTGATCTCGGCTGGCCAAGCTTTTATCTACTGGTCAGTACAGAAGAATGCACTGAGAACTAGCACGACCAAAATATCACGAGACATGACCATAGCTCGTCGGTTGATCACTGTGGCTGTAACAGACTTCATGTGCTGGTTTCCTGTAGGACTGTGTGGATTATTGGCATTGGCTGGTATTCCCATGCCTGGGGAGGTAAATGTTGCGTTGGCTATCTTCGTACTGCCCTTAAACTCTGCTCTGAATCCCTTTGTATATACTTTTAACACACTTGCAGAAAAACAAAGAAAATCCCGAAGACAGAGCTGTTTAAGTGGCTACAATCTCACGCTGGTCCGCCCTACAGTAGATAACTACAGTATGGGGACTGGTTCCATGCTATGCTTGAATATATGGCAGTCTGTAATACCTTGCTGAGAGTTTTCTTGTTTCAGCCATATAGGCGTTACTTAATTTTATGACCATTGTCTTTGAGAAATTATAATAGGCACAATCTTATTATAAATTACACATATCAGATGTACAAACGATATGTAGACGATATTAATGTCATCCTGATAGCTCCAGACAGTAGACTGAGATACCTCAACGAAGATGGTGAGGAAGAACTCATAATTGAGGAGGATAGAGGAGAAACAAGGAACAGTGAGGAAAGAGGGATCTCCTTATTAAAAGAGATAGGTAATAACATACATAAGTCGATCCAACTAGAGATAAGACTACCCATCCATGCATGAAGACAATAAACTCCCCCTTCTCGATATCAAATGTGGGTTGAAGAAGTTGAAAAAGAAGACAACAGGCACGTTAAGGTAGTGCATGAGTACTATGCAAAGGAAGTATCTACCAAATCTGTCATACATGCCAATTCAACCATGCCCAGAAGTACCAAAAGGACTGTATTAACCCAAGAAGTACTGCGCATACTACTTAGATATAGTCCTAGGCTCCTGTGGGAAATGTCAGTCAGGCACATTAACAAATTTATGATGCGCATGCAGTACTGCGGCTACAGCAAGAAGTTTAAGACCCAAATAGTCAAATCTGCCCTGGCAGCTTATGAAAAGATCAGAAACAAAGATGAAGAAGGGGAACAGCCGATGTACAGGCCGAAAGGTTGGAAGAGAGGAGAGAGGAAAAGAGAAAGAATAAACAGGAATGGTATAAGAAAGGAGGACATGAGAGCGTAGTCTTTGTCCCTCCAACACCAAAATCCAAACTGAAGAAAGACTTTGAATGTGAAATCAAGAAAACTAACATAAAGATAAGAGTAGTAGAGACATCAGGGAAGTCAATCAAAAACATCCTCCAGCGATCCCACCCGTTTCCCAATAGAAAATGTAATGACCAACAAAATTGTATGGTATGTGCAGGGAGTGAGAAGGGGGGATGCAGGGCAAACAATATCACATATCAAATAGTGTGTGATAAATGTAAATCTGTTTACTATGGAGAGACCGCCCGTAATGGCTACAGTAGGGGGTTAGAACACATGGCAGCCTATAAGAACAAAGATAATGACTCAGTCCTCTATAGACATGTTAATGCTACACACAAACATGAAGAAAACACACCTGAGTTTGTGATGACAGTGACAGGCAAACACAAAAGTGCTTTGGACCGACAAATCAGTGAAACAGTCCAAATACACAACGCCCCAAGCAACCTACTGATGAACAGAAAATCAGAGTGGGGTCACACACGGATAGTGAGAAGTGTTCTCACAACTGAATAGTTCTACAACAAGCCTCTGCCCACCAGTCTGACGAGGGTTGCTGAACCGATCAGGCCTAACAAAAAGTAAGTGAAATTCCTTGATGGATAATATTCGTTTAGGCGTGATATGTGTAAATTATAATAAGATTGTGCCTATTATAATTTCTCAAAGACAATGGTCATAAAATGTAATACCTTGAGTACAGAATTATTCTGTTTATTAAACAGAATGTGGTGGCATTTTCTTCACTGTAATAGAGTTGGACTCTTTTCAATGACATTTGCTACATAATCTAGGTTGATATTATACATAAACGTTTTTCTATAACCATTCGCCGTGGTACAGTGATTAGCGCAACTACTGACTGTAAGGTTGTGGGTTCGAATCTCCATCAGTCCCTTAAAAAATCATTGTCGGATTTTTCGGCTCTAACCGGCTCCTACCCAGAGTTGGGCGTGCTATGAGCTCACTGGGAAGACTGGGACCACACATTCGAGTCTCATCCACTTCACAGATGCGTCATTGTGGGTGTTGCTCAAATCTTCTGACCAGGACCTCAGGTGTCTGTATCTCTTGGGCCTGGTTGATGCCAGGATATATTATGATGGTAAGCATAGAGTACAGCCCTGTCATGCAGTCTCAGTCCTAGATAGAACTCTATAGCATCACGATTATCATCCTCATCGGCATCACCATCATCGCATTGTAAAAACTGTGCCAGCTTCTGAGGTCATTAAGGTGAAGTAGAAACTGGGAGAATGGGAAAAAAAGGTGAGCACAAAGGTAACCTCCCTGAGTGCTGTGATCCTAAAAAAAAATTAAAAAACACCTTTTTTCTCTAACTTTTCCTCCTTTAAAAAGGATTCAGGAAGAAAACTCATATTATCCAGAACAGATGGGTGTCGATGTGTGTGCTTGTGTGTGTGAGTGTGTGTGTGTGTGCGTGCGTGCGTGTGTGTGTGTGTATGTGTGTATGTGTGTGTTTGTATGTGTGTGTTTTGTGTTTGTGTGTGTGTGCGTGTGTATGTGTGTGTGTATGTGTGTGTGCATGTGTGTGTGTGTGTATGTCTGTCTGTCTGTCTGTCTTGTTTGTTATATCAAGTAGGCTACAACATTTATGTTACCTAATCATAAATGGGTTCATTATATATTGTCTGTCTTTCTGTACCATATACGTATCAGCATTTTTTGTCTTAGCTGTGTCCTGATGAACCCTTAGCCAATTCAGTTCAAAGGTGTGGATTTTGTCGGAGTCGTCAATGCATGACTTAAGAAGGCAAGGTGCATGAAGGTCACGGTCATGTGTACGAAAAATGACTTAAAACCATCATTTTTTGAAAGAGGTATGTTGGTTTTAAAAAAAACTGACCATACATAAAATTTATTTTTCACACCTGTTGCCGTGGTGTTGTGGTTAAGGTAACAGACTCTGACTGGAAGGTTGTGGGTTCAAATCCCCATCAGTCCCTTCAAAAATCATTGTGGGGTTTTTCGGCTCTAACTGGCTCCTACCCAGAGTTGGGTGTGCTATGGGCTCTTTGGGAAGACTGGGATCACACAGTCGAGTCTCAGCCACTTCACGGATGCATCACTGAGGGTGTTGCTCAAATCTTCTGACCAGGACCGCATGTGTCTGTATCTCTCAGGCCTGGTTGTTTTCATTGTTACGACACTAATATTGTTCTCAGTTTCAGTTTCAATTTGTCAAGATGACGTCTCCACGGTCGATTGAATTCGATATGCATTGACGCCACTGGTTCCATGTGCTGGAGAAGATCCAGAATTATGGGAATATAAGCCTTAAACCTGCAGAAAATTCCATAAGCTGGCCAGGTCCTGATGTCCTATCTACTGTATAGTTTTTGTATCCTGCATTTGTATCAGTCTGTCATGGGGACCTTCTTGGCTGCCTTCTAATGATGTGTGTATCTGTGTGTCTCATCATTAAAAAATCAATACGGTACATAGTTCACGCTTCCTATTAACATGATTAAAATAATGTCTCCTTTATTGTAGCTCTTGTCGAGTTATTGAAAACAGTATCAAGCTGCTTTGCACAACAGGAAACAACCAAAAAGGATTGATTTATTACTTAGACCTAGCAGCTTCCTTGCACCTTCACAGAAACAACATTACTATCTCACGAAGACATGAATTCTCCTTACCACGTGTGACAGAAAGAACTGAAAGGAAACCTTACCACGTGTGACAGAAAGAACTGAAAGGAAACCTTACCACGTGTGACAGAAAGAACTGAAAGGAAACCTTACCATGTGTGGCAGAAAGAACTGAAAGGAAACCTTACCATGTGTGGCAGAAAGAACTGAAAGGAAACCTTACCGTGTGTGACAGAAAGAACTGAAAGGAAATCTTACCACATGTGACAGAAAGAACTGAAAGGAAACCTTACCACATGTGACAGAAAGAACTGAAAGGAAACCTTATCACGTGTGGCATAAAGAACTGAAAGGAACCTTACCACGTGTGACAGAAAGAACTGAAAGGAAACCTTACCACGTGTGACAGAAAGAACTGAAAGGAAACCTTAACCACATGTGACAGAAAGTACGGAAAGAAAACCACAGTCGTCTTGGGCAAGATATCTTCTTCTTCCAGGGAAGTGACCGCAATCAACCAGTTGATTATTCTGTCACTTTGGAGCGTCAGTAGACCAGAGAGTGTGGAGAAGATTTCAGGTCCCCCTCACACCTGCAACTAATCACCTGTGCTGGTCAGGAACAAAGGACATCCCGGTTTGTCACGACAGTTGGCCACGTGGAACAACATTGTATGAGACTGAACAAGCTGATTCTTGAGTGACAGTCCTTGGTACAGCTGTCCTTTTGTCTTTTCAGTCATTACGAACTGATGACCTGAAGGTTTGGGGATTGAATTCTAGTCTACAGTTTACTGTCAATGTCAATGTGGGCGCAGCTGGTTCCTCCAAACAGTTGTTGCCACAATGATAATAACTGAAAAGACAAAAGGACAGCTACAGCAGTGACCACCCAGCCACAGCCATCAGCCCTCATGTGCGTCAGCTGTACCAAGGACTGTCACTCAAGAATCAGCTTGTTCAGTCTCATACAATGTTGTTCCACGTGGCCAACGTGTCGTGACAAACCGGGGTGTCCTTTTTTCCTGAGCAGCACAGGTGATTACTTGCAGGTGTGAAGGGAGCCTGCAATCTTCTCCACACTCTCTGGTCTACTGACGCTTCTAGTTCTACAGGTGTAGTGACTGTCACATGTAAAGCAGTCACAACAGGTGACTGTCACGTGTAGAACGACCACAACAGGTGTAGTGACTGTCACATGATGAACGACCACAACAGGTGTAGTGACTGTCACATGTAGAACGACCACAACAGGTGTAGTGACTGTCATGTGTAGAACGACCACAACAGGTGTAGTGACTGTCACATTTAGAATGGCCACAACAGGTATAGTGACTGTCACATGTAGAATGGCCACCACAGGTGTATGACTGTCACATGTAGAATGGCCACCACAGGTGTATGACGCTCATGTCTCGAACGATCACAATAGGTGTAGTGACTGTCATGTGTAGAAAAACAGGTGTATTGACTGTCACGTGTAGAATGACCACAACAGGTGTAGTGGCTGTGATGTGTAGAATGGCCACAACAGGTGTAGTGACTGTCACGTGTAGAATGACCACAACAGGTGTAGTGACTGTCACGTGTAGAATGGTCACAACAGGTGTAGTGACTGTCACGTTTAGAACGACCACGACAGGTTTATTGACTGTCACGTGTAGAATGACCACAACAGGTG
>JAPXFY010006514.1:0-12543 GCA_030674185.1 Monoplex corrugatus | reverse complement strand
ACGTATATGAGCAAAAATTTAAATGTATAACAATTGACAAGGCAGGCACATATGCATGCACAACAAACACACCACTCACCACACACACACCACACACACACACTACACACACACACACACACACTACACACAACACACACACACACACACACACACACACACACACCCCACACACACATACATACACACACAGACACAGACACAGGCAGGCACATATGCATGCACACACAAACACAAACACACATGCATGCACGCACTCACACTCGTGCACCACACCACAACACACACACACAACGCACACGCACATACACACACACACACACACACACACACATACATACATACATACACACACACACACACACACACACAACACACCCCACACACACACACACACACACACACACACACACACACACACACACATGCTCATAACACACACACACACACTTGCTCACTCACAAAACTCGCTCACTCACACACACACCCCTAACCTAATACAGAGTTGGAGATTTAGGGGGCTGAAGTTTGAATTGAGTGTAAGCAACTTTTTTTAGCTAGGTTGTTGCTGTTGCTGTGACACAGAAACTGTGTTACTGTTTACTGTTAGGTTGGATTGAAGATTTATTACTTAAAGCTGTCTGTTGATAAGGGATTCTTGTTTTCTGTGTTTATTTAATGAAGATGATTTCCAAGAGAAAGGGTAGAGTTCAGCAGTGGTTTCTGCACACTTTTTGTGATTTGTGCAACTTTTGTCATTTGCACTTTTGAAAGAAAAAATTACTTGCACTGCCTGCTTCAGGCTGGCATATTTTTTAAACATATGCTTTACATGCTTGTTTCATAGTTTGCAGCAGTTTTGCCGTCGTTCTCTTATTTATGATAAAGAAAGCTAGAAACTGGTGGGGGTTTTGTTAGTTAACTTGTTTGCAGGGGTATTGTATGACTGAATTTATTTACATTTGGTTTTTATTGACCCATTTTACAAAACAAATTGTCTGAACTTTATAGACCCAAGTTCCAAGCAGGTTTCCCTTTCAGTATTCATTATCTAGATTTCGACCATCATGAAATAGTATAATGTGCTGATAACCCTGATCATACCAAGGTATATTGCAATTTTTATTTTATTTTGAAGTGCCAGACATTTCTGAGTTCTGAGCTGGTACAGTGTAACTTGCATGACTGCAAGCTGGAGGTTCACTAAGTACTGATGTCTGGTTTTACCTGGGCTTGCAGGCTTTTAGTTTCTTGATAGAACTGTGGACTCAACATCTGCCATCTTAAGTTTATTCCCAGCCTGGAGCATAAAAACTGACTCATTCACTGCCCATCTCAATGCCTCAGTCATTCTGGCGATGTCAGTTTGGTGTTTCATAGAACCTGCTCTGCCTCTCTCTGCCTCTTTCAAGACCTTGCTAGTGTATAGGGTTTTATGCAAACTCAAGAAATCTGCCAGATAATTGCTGGGAAGTTCAGGTGGAGTCCATGTGGAATTGCCCAAGTGCGATGAATCCCTGTTGAACAAACCCACACCCATTAACTCAGCATAAAGTACTGATAATGCTATATTAGTGATAAGTGAATAGCACTATTAGTATTAGTACTATAGTAGTGATAGCTGGATAAAGACACTACAGGTAACTTACTGAGTGTTAGATAGCAAGTCTATTTGGTTAAGCTGTTGTGAAGATTTGATTGATTGGATTTGGATTTTATCTTTGTATTATTATGTTTTTAAAGATTCCTTAAAAGTGGTAGTTAAAGGCGAAGTGAAAATTTTTATATTGAAATTTGAATGGCTTGTGTTTAAAGTTTTTTCTTTAGATCCCTATAGAAGCCAGACTAATTTGTTGAGCGCTAAGACTTTATTGAGTTATAATCATACACTGATACAGGATACAGGATGGGATGAAAACCAATGTGATTGTGAGATACTGTCATTTTGTATCAAGTTATTGTAATGTTTTTTGGAGATAAAGAGTATAATGGGATATGAGCGGCCACATGTGCAAGTTACATCTTGTATGGAAAGTTATCTCAGTTTACATAGTCAAGTTTGTGTTTGCTGAAAGCTAAAGTGGAAGTGGAAACCTGATCCTGCCCTCACAACCCTTCAGCACTACCACCACTGGTGCTTGCGGCCTGTTGATGGAATGGTGTATTGCAAGTCCTTTGTTCTGGTGTTTTGTGCCCTCATGCCTCCAGCTGGGGTGCACGCAGAGTTGTTGTTTCTGTAGTTCCTTGTTCTTTACAGGTCTTTGTGTGTGTGGGGGGGGGGGGGGAGGGGGGAAGGGGAAGCTGGAGCTGTTCATAGTGAAATATACTTACACTGTATAGTGTAAACTGGCATGATATAACTCTATGACACAGATGTGCTGCATGTCACTTTATTTAATGTTAGAGTAACTTCCATAAAAGAGAAGAAAGAACACTGAGAATGCTGTATTTACTGAAAAAGAACTCTATTGTTTAGTTCTTACAGTTAATCTTATTTAATGTTTTTCCCCAAATAAAATGTAGACCAACATCTGAATTTGTTTCATTTTTAACCATACTGAACTTAATAGTTTCTGTGTTATATGATTAATGTTATTTTTTAAGGTGCTAGATGGATAAAAGAAATATTTCTGTAGTTCTGTAAAGGTTCTGTGTACAATGATTATTGTTATTTTTTAAGTTGCAAGATGGATGAAGGTTGAACCCTTTCTTAAAATCTTTTTGTGTGTGCACTTGTTGAAGGATAATAAATTGTAGTTGCTGTTTTTTTTGTGTGTTTTTTTAAGAAAAGCTTGTGCGTGTGAAATGCACGTGTCACTTTCAATGCTTATATTGATAATTTGATATGAATTAGAATTATGAGGTCTCATTTCTTGTCATCAGGACTCATCATGATCATGTTTGTTTCTCTCATAGTATGAGATTTTTTTTTCATACTCACTCATTTTGTTAAGTTAGTGCATGTGTCTTGTAGGATGGAGCTGGTTTTATTTTTGTTGTTGCTTTTCTCCTCTTTTGTTTTAATCTCCTCTTCTCAAAGAATACTGAGTGATTCAAGTGGTCTCTAATAGTAATATCAAAAAGGAGTATGTTGGAAAATGAAAAGGTACCACTACCAGTACCAGCAAGAAAATTTGTTGTTGTTGTTTGTTTTGTTTTTGTTTTGTGAGCTGTTTGGATTGACTTTAATTAATATGACAAAAAATCCCTAAATAATTTTGAATACAATCACCCCTTCTTTACCAAAGTTATTCCACACATGTGTCCCAGTGAGAAATAGCAAATTGTATTTTTTTGCATGTAGACGATGAAAGTTCTGTGAAAGGATATTGTGCACACTAAGCGATCACAGAGATCAGTACAGTTGAATATCAACTTTTTTTTCACTCAAGAGAGGCTGAAGGTATACAATACATCTGTCATCAATATGTGTGTTTTGGCGCACATGTTTACTTGTTTACATGCCCTGTTGTCTTCACAGGCCCATATATTTCTCTTAAAAAATATTATATACTTGTCTGATTTTGTTTGTTTGTTTGTTTTTGTTTGTGTTGTTTTGTTGGGGTTTTTTGCCTGTTACACAGTGTTATTGTTTTATACTGCCTTCGAGCACAGCAGTACAAATTCATAAACTGAGCTGGAATCTGACTAGTGCAATAAATGTGCGTGTCTGTGTTCAGATCGTCGTGTTCTTCCTCTTGGTGGAGCTGTCGGCCCAGGCAGTAGCCTGTCATATTCCCTTTGAAGAAGTAGAGCGCTTCTCTCAGCCTGTTCCCGAACAACTACAGCTGCGCATCGCCTTCTGGAGTTTTCCTGAGAATGAAGAAGATATCAGGTATGTTACAATTCACGTTCTTTTCCTTTGATACAAAGACTTTTTTTTTTGTATGAAATATTTTTTTTTCCGAAAGAATCTGTTATTATATAGAGCATAATACATGTATATATACTCTCATTTCCAGTGTTATTCTAATGGTGTTTTGACATTTACCTAGTACTCATCAAGAGTGTGTTTCACAAATGTTCAAAACACTCATCTTATCTCTGTGTCTGTCTGTCTGTCTGCCTGTCTGTGTCTGTCTGTCAGTCTCTCTCTCTCTCTTTCTCTCTCTCTCTCTTTCTCTCTCTCTCACTCCTCCCCCCTCCACACACTCTCTCTCTCTCTCTCTCTGTGTGTGGTGTGTGTGTGTGTGTGTGTGTATCAGTCATCCTTTCTATTGTTATTCCGGTTAGATAAGAAATAACAGCGGAGGTTTATAACTTGTTGAAGAAATAACACTAACAGGGAGTTTTGAAATATATTCTACATTACTTCTTTAGTTTTTCAGTTTCCTCTGTCTTTCATTTCCTTGAGAAACTGAAAGTGAAGAAAACTTCATTTCCATCTTTCCAAAAAGGGAAGATTGAATTTGCATTTTTCATTTTGTCTTTCTCCTCATCATCTTTTTGTGAAGTATTGTAGTAGGATGGTAGTGATTGACTGACTGTAATACTAACGGTGAATAGAGCAATACTGACGGTCTTAAGTTCTGTAATACCAGCATGACACTTGAAAAAAACTGAAATGATCAATCATGGAATGAATTTATGAAATGATTTTATGTAATTTATTATTTATAATCTAAATGATGACAGACAAATGTGTGATTTGATGAATGTTTGAACATGATGATAAAGTTAAGATAGAGTTGTGAAAGCTTAAAACAAAAACAAAAAAACCCACTAAAAAACAAAAAAAACAAAAAAAAATTAAGGAAAAAGAAAAGAAAATCCTGACAGTTTTCAGTTAACATAAGGGACAAGATCATTGCTTATCATTAAAAAAGGTTTATCAAATTGCCGACTAGACTACTTAATCATGTTTCCAGTATTCATATATAACTATTCATATATTTATCACAATTGTCAGTGAATAAACTTGAGACAGAAATGATATGTTCTTTTTGTTTTGACCAAAAAACAAAAACAAACATTTTGTTATCTCCTTTGGAGATTTTTTATGCTGGTAAGAAATCCGATACTGGGTAGCAGACATTGTAATTTTCTCCTTTTTTTGTAATTGTGTTGTGGCTCTCTCCCTTTTTTTTTTTCTTTTTTTTTCTCACAGGCTTAAGTAATTGTTTTGTTGAAGATGTAATCTTATCTATGAATATGATACATGCAATTTTAGAAATTGCGTGTTTCTCTGTAGTAAATGTATTTTAATTTAAACTTGTTTTGAACAGCATAGTTAATGGCACATAATGTTGTGAATGCTAAGTTCCAAGTATTATCATAGTTTAATTTACATTTAATTTTTAAAAACTGTAGACAGTAGAATTTACTATTCCTGTTAATTTATCTGACTTTTACAATTTTGAAGTTGAAACAATAAAAGTCTGTTTATTTGACTTGTAATTCTTTGTATTTTATGCATATGTATATATGAATACCCTCATCTTTCCAAAGTTGTAGTATGTATATATGCATCATTCATGCCCTTTATTAGTTCATACATTATAATGTACTTTGTTATGTGATGCATTGATATTAGCTTAATTCTAAAGCTTATTCATAAGCTGTAAGGATTTGTGGCATACAGATAATTCTAAAGCTTATTCATGAGCTGTAAGGATTTTGGTGGCGTACAGATAAAAAGCGCCAGTCTTCTAAACGGATTTTTGGGTGGGTTTGGGTCAGGCCAATGATGCAGAACAGCGTGTGCCTGTGTCATGTGAACAGATCCAGCTTAGAAGTTAGACTTAGACCACTTAGAGTGAGGGAGATTAAACATGGAAGGAGAGAAGTTGAAACCACAGTTATAAAACTTGCCCTACTGTATGTCTGTCTGCTTCTCATTCTCCATTATCCTTACAGTTATTTTGTGACCCCATTAGCTCAGTTAGTTAGAGTGCCGTGCTGATAACAGGGTCATAGGTTCAACCCTTGTGTAGACTTTAATAGATCAGTCTGTCTCTGTTGATCTATATAGACCTGTGGACTTGAGATCAGATACCTTAAGTTCTTTCCCAACCAGCAACAAAACAAACAAAACAACAACAACAACAACAAACCCTGGCCTGTTTGCTGCTCATTTGAATGCTTCAATCATTCTGATGATGTCAGCTTAGAGTTTCGTGGGTTCATCATCACCCACCCTCTCCTCTATCCTCACCATTTCAAAACCGTGCCAATGCATAGGGTTTTGTGCAGGCACAGGGAGTCAACCAGTTGATAACTGGCAGATTGAACGAAAACCCTTTGGAAATGTTCATGTACTGTGAACCCCTCTTGAAATAACTCTGAACTCTACCTTTAGGGGCAATTTTTTATCTTAAGGGTAGGTAACCTTCCCCACTCTGCTGTTTGTGCCTGTACTATTTCCATTATCAATGTATGACTGATATTGACCCAAAACTGAGGATGTTCAAATGATGTTTTTGTTCATGCTGTTCCCATCATCAGTATGTGGAACCTTATATATAAAGCCAGCAGCATTGTTCTGTTTTGGTCGACAGTTGCAGGTTAACTTGGTGTATACATGTATCATTAGATTATATATGTATTGTTAATGTACCATTGATGAACAGCTGTCTGTAATTTCCATTATGATTATGATTATTCCATTATTAGTAGATGTGCCAGCTACTTCTTTTCCATTGTCACAGTAATATTTCATGTGAAATGTATTGTCAAATTATGGTGATTTTGTTCTAAAACAGATGCATCTGTTGTATGAGGTTATCTGCAAAATATATTGTATGCTGTGATCCAGTAGTCCCATTCTCTTGTCATATTTATGCAAAAGTACAAAATATATTGTATGCTGTGGTCCGGTAGTCCCATTCTCTTGTCATATTTTATGCCAAAGTATACCTATCCATTCCTATATGATGTTCAGTAATTTAACATTTGATAATATTTAAAAAAATCCTTTTTTTGTACTGTCATTATAAAGGGACATCCTGTGACTTCAGATCTTGATCCATCAGTTGCTTTCTTTTTGTCACTCTGGGTGAAAAAAATTAAATTATCAGGTGTCACTAAGCATTAATTCTTTATGTGTTGTCAGTGTAAACCCAGGAGTACCTTTTTTTTTTTTTTAACATTGTGTACTGAAAATGTTTATTATATCATTATCCAGTATGAACGTGGAATGCCCTTTTTCTTATCAGATATATATCTATACCATTCTGGTAAGTAACTGATGTGGCATTTTCTTTCATAGTTTTTTTTGTGTTGCCAGCAGGGGTTTGCTCCATGATCATTTGGTGTAATCCACATTGCCATTTGTTACAGGCTCTACTCGTGTTTGGCCAAGGGCAGCGCGGATGATTTACAAAAGGAGAGCACTTGTACAAAGCCGGGCGGTTAAAGATGCCCTGCAGATAGTAAGATGCACTTTAAAAGGGGAGCATTAAGCTGTGTTCAACTGCGGATTACCATGCTCTAAAAGACAGTCTGTTTGTGTCATTATGTTGATCAGAAATAAAGTAAATAGTGAATAATTCGTTTATTGAATTCAGCTCTGACTAAAAGAGATCTTTTTAAGATTTTTGGAAAATGGTGATAAAATGGAAATAGTTGGGGTGGATCATCTTTTGATGGATTTTTTGGCTCAGCGTGTGAGAAATATGTTTACATGTGTTAGGGTAGAACTGCTCACTGTTCATTTTTAAGTAGGTTGAGAGGGTTAATTTCTATGAGTTTGATTGAAGGGGGGTTTGTATTAATACAGTGTAAACTTTTTGTGGTGACACGTGGTATGCAAATCAGGAGCAGAGGGGTGGGTGTTAATTGTGTATGGTGATCTGAAATGTGTAACTTCTGTTAAGTAAATCAGAATGCGGTATCTTCTAAGTATGGTTCAGATTTTTTCTGTGAAAAAGCAGCTGTAGCAGATGTTCCCAGTAAAGAGTGAAACAAATACCATAAAGCATCTGAAATATACTGGGAAATGATTGCAAATATTAGGGGAAATTTCCCTAAGGACAAAATTGTTTTTAAAGCATCTGCAAAATCACAGCTGTTTGGTTCCACTAGTCATGTAAAAGAACCATAGACGTTTGAGCACAGAATATTAATTCTTAAGCCGGGAGTATTTCAATCCCCTGACATGTTTGTCAGGCTTCCATCTGAGTGCCACAGTGAACGCTCCACAGAACTTCAACCAGGGCGGTCAGGGCAAGGGGAGTTACAATGTGGCGTGTTTTCGACCCCGTGCATCTTCTTGTTCCCGTGCTTAACTCAAGCCCCCTTTGGGGCGTATATTTGGCATTGTTGTTTGTATTACCAGGTAAAAATTGAAAATTCTGCTTTGTGTCATTATCTTTAATTTTTAGGACTTGAAATAAATTTCAAATTGTGAAGGGCTGGAAATAATTCATTGGGTATTGTTTTTGATCATGTTTAGGTTTCTTAGGACTGTGTGGATTTCTAGATTGTTGTGTTTTGTTGGATGGTATGTGTATGGTTGTCTTTGTAGTACGTTTAAAGATATTTTTATGTTATTATTTTTCGATTTTTGAAAAGTACCCCATTTTCATTTCCTTTTCTTTTTACTGCTTTATGTTTTTGGGTTACAGTCTGCCTGCTTTAATGGCCATCACTTTTCTTGATGTGTTTTTCCCTCATTTGAATGTAACTTAGAATTATCCCCCTGTGATAAAAATTTAGTTAGAGTTTTTTCAAAAGATTCATTACTCTTGACAGTTCGTATCGCCCCTCCCCTATCTGTCAGCAAAATTGGAAAAAACCTGGAGTTGACAAAATTAAATTTGGCAAAAGGGTTTGAAAATGAGATGGAAACCGATATGAAACATGATAACCCAAAAGATTGGGCCTGCAAAAAAGAGGGTTTTGTTGTGGGAAATGGATGAAAATTGAGATGTAACTTTTTAAATTTTTACAGCCTATGAAAAAGCCAATAGCCTGATGTAAAGATATAACGCACCCCCTGTTTCCCCAAAGGTCACACATCCCCAAAATAAAAAATCCTCTTTTTTTAAAATTTGGGGGTAACAGGGTTTTTAGTGTTGTGTGGCAGTTGGATAAAAGTGGAATAGAAAAAAATTCAGAAAGCAAAAACCAATCCATCAAAATGATTTTCCATGAGGGGGTGTATTTTAAATGTGTTTTAAATTAATCCCGGGTAAAAATTGATTTAGGATGGGGATTTTTTTTAAAAAAACAGCTTGAATGTCCCCCTTTCCCTGGAAATGGCAATCTGAAATGTGGGGTGTTAATTAACATAGAAAAATGATAATTATGAAAATTTGTAGGGGCTGAGCATTCATACCTTTTTGACCCCTGAGATGACAGTATTTGTGTTTATGTGTTTAAAAAAAAAAGGATTGATAATATATTAAAATGTTTAGTGTAATACATGATTGAGTGGGAAGAGCGGGTCTATTTACTTTATAAAAAAAGAAGACATTGTAGGAAATGACCCAAGGGTGGTTTGTTTTCATTTTATCCCCAAGTACAATCCCTAATGCACAATAATATATAGCTTAGATGTGCATGAATATGTAAAGAGCCCAATTTAATTAAAGTAGCTACAGAGAAATGATTGACGGGCAAAAACCCCTTAAAAAAAATTTTTTGTAGAGTATGTCCATAGTTTGTTGTGAGAGAGTGTCCCATTCCCAAAAGAACTTATAAAAAAAGTGCATTTGTTGCAGAAATGTTGGTGAGAGTGTCCCCCAGTTTGAGATAGTAATGGTATGAACTGAGATTCGTTTCCCAAGTTGTGTGAAAAAACAGGTTTTGGACTTGCGCCCCCCTGTGTGGCCCCTGTCCGTAAAGGAAGATAAACTACAAAGTTTGCCCAGTCCCTCATCAGTGACCCCCCCAAAAAAGGAAATTTTGTATAAAGGGTACAGTAGAAGTTAAGGGATGAATAGAAGAAAATATGACTCCCCCTTGGGCCCAACCTAGGAAAAATCAATAAAGTGCAAATTTTACTTTTGATTTTTAAGTTTTTTTAAAATTAAAAGTTTATAAATTTAAATTGTGCAAACAAAAAAAAAATGTTATCTTCTAGTTGTTATGTAGAGGGCATTTGAAATTTTTATGAGTTTTTTTTTTTTTTGATGGGGGGAAGTAAAATGTTATAAATTTTTTGGGGGGGGGGAAAATTTTAAAGAATTGTTTTTTTTCCCTTTTTTTTTTCTTTTTTATTTTGAGTTTGTGTTTTTTAAAATTTGTTTATGATAAAGATTTGAAAATAGGGGAGTTTAAAATTTGCCCCAGTTTGATTTCTTAACTTTTTTAGCCAAAGTGTGATTGGTGGTGCGGGTTTAGCTGTTTTTTCCTTTGGGGGATCGTAATAGTTTTAAAATTGTTTTGTTGTATGTGCAAAAAAATTATGTTTTTTTTTTGGGGAAAATGTTGGTGATAGAAGTGGGGGACCCTGATTTTTTTGTGTGTGTGTGTGAGAAACTGCTGCATAAAGCATGAAAAAAAGTGAAGAGGGTGGTGGGTGGTGGTATTTGTTTTGTTGTGTGTAAATTTGAGAAATGGTGAAATAGTTAATATATTATGTAAAACATATTTTATTCCCGTTTATGTGGATTTGAGGTGTTTCAGCTTTTTAGTTATTCATCAAAGTTTATTTTTATCTTTGTCCGTGTTGGTAGAATTTTGAACAATTTTAAGTGGAAATTTGTGTTTTAAAATTTTAACCCACAAAAGCCAACTAGTATGGATATAAGCAACCCTTTTTAAAAAAATAATTTGGAAGTTTCTTCCCAGCTTTAGTGCCCCCCCTTTTCTAAAAAGTACATGAAACCCTTTAAAAAATTTTTTTTTTTAACAGGGCTTTTAAACAGAAAAAAGTATTTTCCCCCTTTATTGACAATCTTATTTCAAAGCTGTATGAAACTTTTTCCATTTTTTTTTTTTTTATGCCCAAACGTGTGGGGCATTGGATAAAGGTTGGTGCGGTGATGGATTGTTATTTTCCGATTTTCCCCCCCCCCAGTCAGGGGGGTTTTAGATGAGCTGCTGTCCCGCAAGGAGACGGGGCCCTGAAAATGTGGGAGGGTCCCGGGGAAAGAAAGAGTTAAACTATTTTGGGTTTTTTTAAACATAATATTAACGGCATTGAAAAAGGGGGTGTAAGAAAGAAAAAATTTTTCATGCCCTTTCGTTGTAAAGGGGGGGGAATAGCTGGCTTCAGTAAAAATCCCTGGACCCTCCCATTTTTTTGGGATTATGAAAAAAAAAATGCTGAGAAGAGCAAGTGTGAAAAAGGGAAAAAGGGCAGGGGGTGTTTTCATTGAGAATTTATGCTTGAGTTTGGGGTGTCTGTCTGTGTTTGTTCCAGTTTTGTATACTTATATTTCCTGTTAATGTATTATATGACTTTGTCAAAAAAATTCAGTTTTTTTCCATTTTAAATATTTTTAGCCAAAAAATAGTTGTAAAGTATAATCATTGGTTTTGGTATTTGGTGCACCTTTAAAATTTTTAAATGTTTAAACTTACAAGGTTTTTTTTATTTATTTTGTTTTATGTGTGTTCCAAAATCAATGGGGCCCTCGGGGGAATGAACAGACTTTTTGGGGTTGGATGAACCCCCATTGATGAAAACATCAAGAAAACCTTTGTAAAAAATTTTGTTTCATTTATAGTGTTAGGTGTGTAACTGTGTCGTTTGTTGATGTAACTGGGGTGCTGGTAGCCCCTTTTTTTATGGGGAAAGAGAAACATGTTGTTTTTGTTTGTTTTTATGTTGCCCGTCATTCTGTCTCCCCTCTCTTGTTTTGTCTCTGTTGTCTTTTTTTGTCTCTCTCTTTTCTCTTCTTAAATTTCTGTTCCCCTTTTTGCTTCAATCCTGTTGTTTATTTTTTTGTGTATATTTTCCCATTTTTTTGCCATTTGTTTGTTTCCCCGTTACTTCTTGTCTGTTGTTGTCTTGTCTGTTTTTTTCTTTTCTTTTTTTTCTTTTCTCTTCTTCTTTCTCTCTCTCTTTTCTTCTCTCTTTCCCCGTTTTTTAATTTTGTTGTTTTTCTTTCCTTTTTTTTGTAGCTTTCTTTTTCCTTTTTTTTTTTTTTTTTCTCTCTCTTCTTTTTCTTCCCCTTTTTTTTTCCCCCCTTTTCCCGTGGGCTTTTTTTCCCCCCACCCCTCACAGTTTTTTTTTTCCCTTTTTTTTTGCTTTTTTATTTTGTTTTTTCCCTTTCCTTTTAGTCAAACTTCCATGTTTTTGTGCCAAAAAACTACATTTTTGGTTTTTGCCCTGTTCGGTTTCATTGAAATGTCCCCTTTTTTTACTTAGTGTAATGTATTTAAAAAACAAAAGCCCAAAAATTTTCATGAATTAGTGGAGGTAAAAAGAATGGTAATGACCTTTACTTCATCAAAATAAAGGTCAAAATTCAAAAAAAGGAAAAGGGGGAAAAAAACAGAAAATCAAAAAAAAAGACGTTTGTGATTTTTCCCCCTTACAAATTTCTTGTTGAATTTGAAATGTGCCTTTTAAAGTATCAAAATGCTTTATAGTGGGTTTTTTAGGCCCCGGAGCTTGCTTTTCCCTTTTTTTTTTTTTTTTTTTTTTTTTAC
>JAPXFY010006513.1:0-12543 GCA_030674185.1 Monoplex corrugatus | reverse complement strand
CACACACAAAAACCACAACACACCACGCACACACACCCCACACACAAACAACACACACACACACACACACCAAAAAACAAAAAAATTAAAACAGAAAAAAAAGTCACATAGACTTGTTTCTTTCCTCCTCATTGTATTCTTTCATTTTAGGACAAAAACCTCGTCTCTGCATCTTCGATTTCTGCGGGGTTTTGTCTGTGGTCCATAGGACCCCATTAATTTATGCCACAATTGACTGATTCCACTACACAACACCAGTTTTTACCATGACAGATGGATGAAAGATGAGGAGGAAAAGGAGGAGGAGGAGGAGGAAGAGACGAACAGGGGAGAGGAGAGGGGAGGAAAAAAATATAGAAAAAGGAAATAAGGGCACAAACAAAGAGGAAGAGAAGAGATGGAAAAAAATCTGAAAACGGTCAAGCCATATAAACAATCTCCCCCTTTTATAAAAAAAATTACTGAAAATCCAGGCATTGTACTTCTCCGGGTAACTGAGACTTGAAGAGGCATCAGACTGAAATAAAAACTGGACGTAAAGTGGGGAAAATGTTTAGACTGTGACAATCTGTCATATTTTTCGTTATACATCTGGCGTGGTATTGTCGAACTTTTTGATAACAATGAAAACAGCATTTAGACTTTGTCAGAAGTTCCTGAGAAAGTGCTTTTCATGCATCTTCCACACACACACACACACACAAAATGCTGAGCACCATTTGGTTCCATGTGACTTTGATTTGGTGCGGAGGACTTCCAAACTTTTGCAAATTCCTTAACGTACTATACATTTGACCCAAATTTTGGTAAAAAACCCCATCCAGACAGCTGAGATAATTTTGCTGAAACGTTTTTGTCGCAGACACAGTAGACGACGGACAGACACACAAACAAACAAGACAGACAGACAGATGCATACAAACACACACATACACACAAACACACAAACAGTGGTTGAGATGAAACAATCCCCTCCCCTTTTTTTTTTTCACATACATATATATATTTGAGTAAAAGAGAGATTTAAAATGAGAGAGGGAGAGAAAGAAGAGAAGAGAGGGGGAGAGGAGGAGAAGAGAGGGAGGAGAGGACTGACATGGAGAGAGAGAGAAAAAGAAGAAGAATGCGAAGAAGAATGCGAAGAAGAAGAATGCGAAGAAGAATGCGAAGAAGAAGAATGCGAAGAAGAAGAAGAAGAAGAAGAATGCGAAGAAGAAGAATGCGAAGAAGAAAAAGGGAAGAAGAAGAAGAAGAAAGAAGAAGAAAAGAAGAAGAAGAAGAAGAAGAAAAGAAAAGAAGAAGAAGAAGAAGAAGAAGAAGAAGAAGAAGAAAGAGAAGAAGAAGAAAGAAGAAGAAGAATGCGAAGAAGAATGCGAAGAATGCGAAGAAGAATGCGAAGAAAAAAGAAGAAGAATGCGAAGAAGAAGAATGCGAAGAAGAAGAATGCGAAGAAGAAGAAGAAGAAAAAGAAAAAAAAGAAGAAGAAGAAGAAGAAGAAGAAGAAAGAAGAAGAAGAAGAAGAAGAAGAAGAAGAAGAAGAAAGAAGAAAAAGAAGAAGAAGAAGAAGAAGAAGAAGAAGAAGAAGAAGAAGAAGAAGAAGAAGAAGAATGCGAAGAAGAAGAATGCGAAGAAAAGAAGAAGAAGAAGAAAAAGGGAAGAAGAAGAATGCGAAGAAGAAGAAGAAGAAGAATGCGAAGAAGAAGAATGCGAAAAAAGAAGAATGCGAAGAATGGGGAAGAAGAAGAAGAAAAAGAAGAAGAAGAAGAAGAAGAAGACAGAAGAAAAGGAAAAGGAAAGAAGAAGAAGAAGAAGAAGAAGAAGAAGAAAAAGGGAAATAAGAAAAAAAATAAAGAAGAGAGGAAAAAAAGATAAAAGAGGAGGTGGAAAAAGATGAATTTAATGATGTTTGGACGACGATGATGATGATAGTGAAAGATAAAGAGTGGAGATGATGATAAGATTAAGAATAAAAAAAAGAACAACAACAACGATGGATGATGACAATAAGAATCATTTACTACAATACGGGCTATTACTACTACTACTACTACTACTACTACTAGTAATAATAATAAGAAAAATAATAAGAATGATAGAAATATAACTACTACTACTACTGCTCTACTTCTATTTAGTAGTATAATAAATGATGATGCTTTTATTATTACTGTTACTATTGTTATTATTATCATTGTTGTTGGTTGTCATTATTATTGTTATTGTTATTATTACTATCATCTTTTACTACATGCACACGCTTCATCTCACAAGAGCCCTGAGCATTTCACAAAAGCATTGGGGACAAAAGCAAACAAGGGACGATACATTAGAAGAAGTTGATAAATCTTGATCATTGTCATCATGAAAAAGGAAAAATAAAGATGATAGTGAAAAATGGTAATACTGTGCGAAAACACAAAGAAAGATGATGATGATGATGATGATGATGATGATGATGTTTGATGAGGAGATGATGATGATGATGTGATGATGATGACGACGACCGACGACGATAATGATGATGATAATAACGCCCGACAGTGATCACGACCATCATCATCATCATGATGAAAAAGTTTGATTGTGATGGCGATGTTATCGGTAGGTGGGTGGGCGGTGGTGGTGGTGGAAGACAGAGGAGAAAAAGACGAAGAAGAAAGAAGGCTGACATAGATATAGGGGAAGCGGTTAAAAACAGTCATAAATCATTTTTTATCACACGTCTGTGAGGGGCTGGCGATGTAGCGATGCCAGGAATCCCAGGCTCCCAGCTCTCTAAGTTTGTGTCGGTTTCCGGAGCTGTGTTCTCGATGTTCTCATAGATACAGTTAGCGTCGTGGATTTGGCTGCTCAACCCAAAATTATGGCCTAGGTTAGATATAAACAGTAAACATAAATTGGTTAATAAGTGACCCTTTGACTTGCTGGCCTCCATGATAACATAAAATTGGTTGCTCAGCGAACTTATGGATTTTGATGGTGCTGATAGGTATAAATAAAACATGAATTAGGTATTCGTGTAAATCATACCTGCATTGGCCTTCTTAGATAAAAAAAAAAAACTGTTTATACTTTACAAACTAACGAACTCACCAGCTTGTGAGATTCACATCGTATACATAAATAAGTTAATTTGCAAACTTTTTGCCCTATGTTGGCAACAATAGATAAAAAAAAAAATAGCAAGATAAATTGCTGCTAGACGAACCTATGGCATATATTGCCCTTCAGTGAATAAGTAGGAATATGAATTAGCCTGTCAGTGATGTGTGGGGTCTATTTTGGGCCCAAAAGTTAGCTACCAGGGGAATTAAAGACCTATGTTGGCCTCATTGATAAAAATTTAGAAACACAGATTGGCTACTCAGGAATTCAATTATGGCTTATTTGGCATCCGTAGATTTAAAGGAAACATACATTGACTACCTATTTAATCAAGTTATAACTGGCCTTATAAATTAAACTAGAATTAACATGCTTTGGTTCTATGCTAAATTGTGGGCCCATACTGGCCTCGATACATATGAAAAAACCCACTGATTGGCTACTCAGCGCGACCTCTAAGTTTATGACTTCGGAATGTCCCTATGCTGTTCGCCGGAATGGCAGCTCTCCCGAACTCGTGGTCCATAATAGTAATGATAATTAACCATTATCATCATCACTATCATCATAAATCACCATCACCATCACCATCACCAATCATCATCACCACCAAACCCCACCACCACCACCGCCATCATCTTCATCATCATCATCATCATCATATCACCATCATCATCATCATCATATCATCATCATCATCATCACATCTTTAAATCATCATCATCATTTTCTTATAATTCCATTTGAAAAACCCCAAACAGTGCATGTCAAAGCATATTCCTGGCACTTAATAATAATACACCCTTGCTAGTTTGTTCTGGTGATGAAATTAAAGTTTAAAAAGAAATAGGATGAGGGACCGCTTAAATTCACTGATGCAGCATTAACTAACAAATAGCAACATATCATAATGACAGACATATCGCTAGATAAATACAAATCTTTTCACACAGTTACGTAAACATGAAAACATACCCACCACACACACACTACACCGCACGCACGCACACACACACACACACACAAAACACACCACCACATACACACGCCCCACATGCACACACACACCCCCACCCCACCACACACACACACACACCCCACACACACACACACACACACACACACACCACACCGGGAAGAGAGAGAGAAAATCAGTTGCAACATGATCAACGTTTGAACATTATTCTTACTGTGCAAAAAAAACAGCCGAAAACACCTTGTTGAGAGGGGTCAAATTTTTTGACTTTAATGTCTTTCTCAAGTTTAAAATCAGAACATTAATAAGCATTCATGTCTGCACTTTTGTAGAAAGTTTATGAAATGCATGTTTTGATATATTTTTCTTTCTTTCTTTTTTTCTTCTTAAAGTAAAAAAGGCATTAACTGTGTTTAAAGGCACTGGGAGAAAGTTGGGCCATATTGTTGGACCCAAAACAGCAGGGTTTCTTTCCCCAAGAAAGACCGAGCAGGGTGCCTGTCTGTCTGTCCATATCTATGAGTCAGTCTATTTCTGCTAGGGGGAACCCACAGACAGGGGATCTTTGGGAGAAAGCAGCAAGCGAAGACATGCAGTGAGTCTGCTTGTTCCCCGGGAGCCAGTCTGTGGCAGAATGCAGTAAATAATAGAGTTAGAAGATTGTTTCAGCTGATTTGTTCTTTTTGGTGATCTCTTTCGTGTTTGGTGTTGTGTGTGTGTTGTGTGTGTGTGTGTGTGTGTGTTTGTGTTTGTGTGTTTTGTGTGTGTGGGGTGTGTGTGTGTGTGTGTGTGGGGGTGTGTGTGTTTTGTGTGTGTGTGTGTGTGTGTGTGTGTGGAAATACTCGTTACTAGCTGAAACCAAGGACGGTTTTAGTATTTCCGGTTAAATTCTGGAAACATAAACAGCTACACTGAGTGACTAGAAATAGTTTCAAAGTTCGCGCATCGCAAAATGTGTTCGCTTTTGTTGATTTTGTTGCTAGCGGCTTTTGTTGTTGCTGCTGATGCCGATAATGATACCAATAATGATGATGATGATGATTATGGTGGTGGTGGTGATGATGATGATGATGACGACGATGACGACGATGACGACGACGATGATGATTCTGATTGGTTTATAGTGATGATGATGATAATGATGGTGGTGGTGGTTGTGATGGTGGTGGTTGGTGATGGTGGTGATGATGATGGATGAGATTTGGGGATGATGATTATTGATGATGATAGATTTAAAGATAGAGATGGTGGGGGTGAGGATGATGATGGGTGACAGGAAAGGATGACGGAACAGGGTTTCTAGATGCAGTCATGAGATGTAGTGCAAATTTTCACTTCCACTAAGGTCTGTGTTTTGCATATGGTATGATAAACAAAGAAATGTACTATTCGAAGCTGCTGGTTTTGTTTTGTTATTGTATTTGTTTTGGTTTGGTTTGTTTTGGTTGTTGTTATTGTTTTTCAACATCGAGTTTTGGCGTGGGTGTAGATAGATCAACATGTAAATCCTGGTTATTTTACATGTAGACATAATATCAACCAAAGGACATAACTTCTTGAGAGTCACGTAGGAATTTTTCTCCATGTTGTGGGAACTTCCCCAAATTCTAACTAGTTTGCGTTACCAATTCAGCTAGCAAAGAAGCAGACACAAACCCCACAAAATATAAGTTCAGAACACAATCCACAGGATGAACATGTTGATCTATCTACACCCCACGCCAAAAATCGATGTTGAAAAACAATAACAACAAAACCTATAAACAAAACAAAAACAAAAAAAAATAAAACAAATCAAAACAAAACAAATACAATGACATAAGACAAAATTTATAATCAAGGATTTAACTTTTTGAGAATTATCTCCCATGCTTTTATAGAACTTCTCAAATCTAACACAGTTTTGCGCTACCCATTCAGCTAGCATAGAAGCAGATACAAAGTACAAAAAACAGGAAGTCAGAACACTCCTATGCAGACATAAAACAACAACTCGCACTTTTAACCTATACTTACGTGTCGCTTTCCCGGGACTTAAGGCGAACGTGGGTACCATGCAGGGGTCCACCTATTCTTCGGTTTGGACTGACTGGTCAGCTTTCCCCAAATTGATTGTTAACATTGCTGGAACAGCCCCAACACAGCTTTTCTTGATCTTGCATGTGTTTGTCTTTCCCAGCAGATCAAAGTCCATTTGCTTGCTGGAAGATAAGGGAGTTAGGCATGGGCACGTCCGCACACATGCTGACGTAGGAGATCGGAAACTCGGAAAAATCTCCATCCTTCACCGCAAAGAGGATGGGGGGGGGGGGGGGAGGAGGTACAATGACAGGATCGAACCCATGCTTTCCAGTTGGAAGTCTGAGGTAACTGTTTAAAATAATCTTTTAGTCTGGTACAACCTCACATAGTGTGTGTGCAAAACTAGTTTCTCTGGAGTTGTAATCAAGTGATATGAGTTCAAATCTCAGGTGGGTAATGGTTTTGATTTTCTCTTTCTTTCCCCCCCCCCCCCCCCCCCCCCCCCCCCCCCCCCCTTTTTTTTTTTTTTGTGTGGTTTTTTTGCAAGTTGTCTGGCTCTATAGACCTAAACCCGTTGATTCGAATCGAAATCTGAAATCTCCTGTTCAAACTCAGCCCCAACGTTGAAAAACCGGTCGGTTTGCAGCTCATCTCAATTCTCCAATCTTTGTTGTGGGGTCAGCTTGTCTGTGTCGATACGACTTTCCCATATTCCTGCTTTAATTTCAAGATACCCGCTAGAGCCTGAGGTTTAGCGCAGGGTCAAGGAGTCTGCCAGAATTTCACTGTAGCCTTGTGTGGAGCGCATATAAAATTGTCCGCGAGTGATTGGAGTCCACCTAGAACAACTGAAACTCAAATAACTCATACCCCCTTTTGCATTTTTTTCACATTAAACTTCAAAACAGATTCCAGCAACATGGCTAACACACACAGACAGACAGACAGACACACACACACAAACACATACACCCCACAACCACCACAAAACATACACGTATATATATATATATATAAAACACACACACACACACACACACCCCACACACACACACACACAACACACACAATATTTTTATATAATATATAATATATATATAACACACACACACACACAAAAACAAGAGATGGGCGAAGTTCTGTTCTAGAAGTTGTGGAAAAGTTGCTGTTTGCAGCAAGCAAGAAAGCAAGCAAGCAAGCAGCAGTCTTCTTGTTGACCCGGGATCAAGTTGTGCGGGAGTCAGTAAAGCGTACCAGCAGCTTTGGCCTGTGTCACGCCTGGCGCACCTGCACGACCCCTCCTCTCCAGGCCGGAAGCGAAAACGCAACGTGCGCACGCGCAAAGCGAAAAAGAACGAGACTTTTCGAGAGAGGAGAGAGAGAGAGAGGAAAGAAAGAAGCGGGAGTCTGCGATAGCGCACATGCATTGATGATGGCCCCACATTTTGTGGTTAGTGGTGGTGATAGTGACATTTGACGTATTAATAAACCGGATCTGGGTCTGACAATTTATGCCTTGGTCTTTCTCTCTTCACTCCCTTTTCAAACTCCTTTATTAGAAGAAAAACAAAAGGGAAAAAGGGGACATTGTTTCATATTGATAGGAGAGAGGGGAGAGAGAGAGAGGCAGGAAGAGAGAGAGAGAGAGAAAAGAGAGAAGGATGAGGGGAAGGTTAGAGAGAGCGGGACGAGAAAGAAAAGGAGACAGAGATAAAGAAGGAAAGGAGACAGATGAGGAAGAGAGAGAGAGAAGAAATACATGTCAATCCTACCAATATGAGGGAAAATAGATTAACCCTTTGACACCCTCACTCTATCCACGAGCTTTCTGCGGGAAGCTGGTGGATAGGGTGCTGGTGGTGGCTGGAAGCGGGTGGTTTAGGGCGAGGGAGTAAAAGGGTTGAATTTTTGCTCATGGTGGACAGAGTGCGGGAAAGTCAAGGGTTAATTCCAAGACATACAATGTCGAAGAAGCAATAAAATGAATTTTAAAAAATCTGCTTAAATATACTCGTATCAATGGGTCAATATCGATCAAAGTAAAAAAAAAAAAAATTCTTTTTCTTACACAACGTAACTCCATACACACACGCAAAACATACACTCACGCGCATGCCCCCAATCGTACAGGCGCCCCTTTGCGTGTGATCCAAAAAAAACGAAATCGCATATTCATGAAGATAATTAAAACTTAGACAAACACACTCAAACACTCACTCACTTAACTCAAACACCACACACCACACACACACACCACACCAACACACACACACACACTAACACCCTAACACCACACTCACACAAACACACACATACTCACACACGTACCACACATTCACACACCCCATTCACACACACACACACCAAAACACACGCACACCACACACACACATTACTCACACACACATTTAGAATTACGCACACATATACACACACACGCACATACAACCCCAACACACACACACACAGACTTTAACACACAAAACACACACACACACACACACACACAAAACACACACACACACAGTTACACGTGCACAAATACATATTTACAATCAGCAGAGATACATGCACATACTTTCACACACACACACACACACACACACACACACAATTACACCCCACACGCACACACCACACACACACACAGCACACACACCACACATACACCCCACACACGCACACACACACACCCCACCACACGCACACACACACACCACGCACACACACACACGCACACACACACACGCACACACACAAAACATACACAAAACATAACACACAACACCACTTACGCGCGCACCACACCACACACACACACATTGCATACCCAAAATACACACAAACACACACATACACACACTCACACACATGTGTTTTTGCTGCTGTGGCTGCTACGTTTAAGATATTGTGTGGTTTTTGTGTGCAAGCAAAATTTGAGCATGAAGAAAGGGGAGGAGGAAAAGGGGCGGAGGGGAGCGGAGAGACAGACAGACAGACAGAGAGTCAGTGAGATGACAGACGGCGGACAGAGAGAGAGAGAGACAGACAGACAGACAGAGAGTGAGTGAGACAGACAGACGGCGGAACAGAGAGAGAGGAAAAGAGAGACAGACAGACAGACAGAGTGAGTGAGACAGACAGACGGCGGACAGAGAGCAGACAGACAGACAGAATAGAGGAAACAGAGGGGAGAGAGAGAATGACAGAGAGGACAGGGCAGATAGACAAGAAACAGAGAGAGGAGAGAGAGAGCAGACAGCCACAGAGTGACAGAGAGGGAGACACACAACACACACACACAGACAGAGATAGAGAGAGCGGGAACCCCTGGAACTGAGAAAAGGTTTTCATGAATGAGACAAGAACGAGAGAAACAGAACAGGAAAGAAAATGGTTGGAGGGGGAAAAAAAAAGAAGTAAAAAAAACAAAAAAACAACAAAAAAAAACAACCCAAAGGGGGAGTGGTACGGACGGAAACGGGAGGCGTCGAGGGGGGGGAAAAAAAACTCAGGTGCATGACTGCAAGGCCCAGAAGAGCATGATGGGAAAGAGGTCAGAGGTCAGGTGGTGTTCGACACACGCGGCAGCTGCCAGCTCCGCCTGCGGCTGATCACTTTGTGATTGGGCACGTAATTACAGCGAGGCTGCCGCTCGTTCCGCGTCTATTTGGAGAACTAATTGGGGGTCTATCAAGGTAATTACTTGTGTATGCTTGCCGCATTAGAGCTGCTTGAATTGGAAAAAGGGGTGTGTGTGCTTTTCTTCTCGTGCCCGTACGCTATCACTCACTACTACTACATTAGGTCCGTTTTGGGGCGGGGGCGGGGGGGGGGGGGGAGCGAGGAGGATGAAGCGGGTTGGTTTGAATGTTTTGAATGTGTGTGTGTCTGTGTGTGTGTGTTTTCTGTGTGTTTGTGTGTGTCTGTGTCTGTGTCTGCCAGCCTGTCTGGTATGTGGCATGTATGTATTCGTTCGTTCTTTGATTTAACGTCTTTTTACTATGAGTGATATTAGACGATATGTATGTATGTATATAGGTATGGGGTGGGTTATGTATTTTGTATGTATGTATGTATGTATTATGTATGTATGTATGTATGTATTTTTTGTATTAGTATTTTATGTACGTACGTTTGTATGTATGTATGTACGTATGTATGTAAAGTATGTATGTATGTATGTGTATGTATGTACGTACGTTTGTTGTATGTATATATGTATGTGGGTATGTATGTATGTATGTATGTATGTATGTATGTATGTGTATGTTTTGTACGTACGTTTGTATGTATGTATATATGTATATGGGTATTGTATGTATGTTAAATGTGTATGTATGTATGTAGGATATAATATATATGTGTATGTTTGTATGTGTGTATGTATGTATGTAATGTATGTAAATATGTTGTATGGTTTATGTATGTATGTATGTCTGTATGTAAGTGTCTATGTTTGTTGTAATGTACTATGGTATGTTGAATGTGTGGGTGTGTTGTGTATGTATGTATGTAATTATGTATGTATGTATGTATGTATGTATGTAAGTAAGTATTTTATTATGTATGTATGTATGTATGTATGTATGTATGTATGTATGTATATTTGTTTGCTTGTTTTGTTTTGTTGTTTTAGGGTTGCTTTTTTTCTAGTTGTGATTATCCATCCTATTGTTAACTCTTCCTGTTTAAAAAACAAAACCTATTTCAAAATGAAAAAAACAATAACAAAAACGACGACGACAACAACAACAAGATCGACAATAGCAGCAGCAGCCCAAAAACAACAAAAACAAAAACAAAACTGGCAGAGATTACTTTTTTTTCTCTTTTCCCCCTTTTCTTTCTTTTTTCTTGTCTGTGTGCATTCATACAGAAAGTGGGGTTGTAATGTAAGATTGGCTGAATACAGCATTTTGTACCACATTGATGGGAACTGAGGGTGTGTTGTGCAAATTTTTTGGGGTTTAAAGGGACAAGAAAACGTGCATGTCTAAGCTCATACACCAAAAAGCAGTCAAACATTTTTTGGGAAGATGATGACGAAAATGATGACAATGATTGTTGACGATGATACTGATCGATGACGGTGGTCAAAAGGACGTAAAAGAACAAGAAAAAAATATAGACTCGTTGCGCTACTACACTTGCAATTATGTTTTTCGAAATTATTATTCATTACTTTTTGATTTATTATATTCATTTCCATAGTACAGAATGCATTTCAATGTACAGTCTACAGCATTAGCCATTATGTACAGAGTTTCGTTTTGAACTGAGATAGCGTCCCGCACTCGGATGAATTCCATGTGCCGTACGAGACAAAAAGTCATGTGCAGAGAATATCAATTTACAGAACAACATGCTTATGATTTTATTTTAGACAATTAGAACCATATGTCCTTGTTTCATTGTATTTATCGTAAATGATCTACAAGTCTATTAAACAAGTACACACTCTTTTTATGCATTATACTGACAAAAAATTAAAATATAAACCAATGTAGCGACACATATACAATTAATTATAAAGAATGTATATCTCGTTCCTTTTTTCTTGTCTGCTACTTTTGATTAGAAATGGAAAGTTGAAAAAGAAAAGTAGAACAAAACAACAATAACAACAAACAAACAAACAAAAAAACAAGCAAACCCAAAAAGGCCCAGCCTGTGAAATATTTGATGTTCGTTTGATAGTGAATAACAGGTTCATGATTATTGGCCACGAATTTTGGTTTGTTTGTTTTTGTTTTTTTTATTTGTTTGTTAGTTTGTTTGTTTGTTTGTTTGTTTTGTTTGTTTGTTTTGTTTTGTTTTGTTTGTTCGTTTGTCCGTCCGTCCGTCCGTCCTTCCGTTGGTTGGTTGGTTTGCTTGCTTGCTTGCATGGGTTGCTTGCTTGCTTGGTAGGTTGGTTGGTTGGTTGGTTTGTTGGTTGGTTGGTTGGTTGGTTGGTTAGGTTCTTTATTTTCTTCCTTCAAGACAGAAAGCCGGTGTTAGACTACTCACAGAATGAAAATCCATTTCAAGTGTGGCTGAAAATATACATACATACATACATACATACATACATACCTACGTACAGACAAACAGACAGACAGGCAGACAGACAGACAGGTAAACTGACAGACAGACAGACAACAAACAGACAGACGAAAGACAGACCCGCAAACTGACAGACAGACAGACACGTGGATAAAAAGTTTACGGAAACACTGGTTTCAAACAGAAGGAACAATTGGATGAAGGGGCCTGCAAGCCTGTGCTGTTAGTTTTAGTAATGGCTGGAACAAATGTACGGGAGGAAGCAGGTTGGAGTGGCAGGCGGGGGCTAAAAAAATGGATTATGCTCTTCAAGAACAGCAATTTAAATTAAAAAACCCGCTTTCTCCTTCCTCCCCTACCCACATCCCCCATAACTTTTTTCAAAATTTTTTTTT
>JAPXFY010000651.1:32500-40000 GCA_030674185.1 Monoplex corrugatus | reverse complement strand
GTCCAGGAAAGGCGTCACAGGGGTCGACCCAGAGTAACGACAAGACAGCAAGACCGCTACCTTGCCCTCTCCGTCCTGAGGGAAAGGGCATCCACTGCGGTGACCTTGAGGGGTCAGCTGAGGGACGCAACAGGTGCTAACATCAGCTGCAGCACGGTGAGAAGACGGCTACATGAGGCAAACTTGAGGTCACGGAGACCGGCCGTCCGACCCGTGCTGTCACCGGTCAACAGAGTGCGCCGCATGACCTGGGCCAGGGAGCACGTGACCTGGACAAGGCAACAGTGGGCCCGGGTCTTGTTTTCGGATGAGTCCAGGTTCACCCTGACCTTTAACGATGGCCGGGCTCGGGTGTGGCGACGTCAAGGGGAGAGGTTCGCTGACGCCACTGTCCAAGAGCATAACCGATACGGCGGCGGGTCGGTGATGGTGTGGGGTGGCATGAGCCGTGGTACCCGGACCCCCCTGCTCCCCATTGACGGCATCCTGAACGGGGTCCGGTACCGGGACGAGGTTCTGGCGGCCGTGGCACTGCCTGCGCTTGTGGACCTTGGTCAAGGCGCCATCTTCCAGGACGACAATGCACCTGCGCATCGAGCACGCCTTGTGACCGACTTCCTGGAGCAGCATGAAGTCGTCCGTATGGCCTGGCCAGCGTGCTCACCTGACCTGAACCCAATTGAACACCTCTGGGATGTGCTCGGGAGGCGCATCAGGGACAACCACCCCCCACCGGGCACCCTGGCCAGGCTGGTCTACATCCTGCAGATCGAGTGGGCGGCCATCCCTCAGGACACACTCTGTACCCTTGTGGGGTCGATGCATCGGCGCTGTGAAGCATGCATCCAGGCTCGGGGCGGACACACGCGATATTGAAAACAGATTGGCCAAATCTGACACTTTCTGTTTTTTGAAAAGGGGGGGGATGTTCCTTTAAATGCATGTGCTGTTCACTAATGGGTCATTGTGCTAATTTCTTTTTCCAAAACAGGTGTGGAAATGATGAAATAAAACATAGAATCAATTCTAAACATTGTCAATTATTTCAACTTAAAATTAGAGAGGAAGGAAGAAGTGGCCCTTAAATTATGATTAGGAGTATATATACATATAAAACACCACCACCAGTGACAGAAAAAAATGAAACCTACCTCAGCTACTATAAACTCTTGTGTAAGTACATACACACACATACTTATATTTATAGACACGTTCTATCTGTCTCTATCTGTTTGTCTGTCTGTCTCTGTCTCTCTGTCTCTCTGTCTCAGTCTCTGTCTCTCTGTCTCCGTCTCTCTATGTCTCTGTCTGTCTGTCTGTCTGTCTGTCTGTCTGTCTCTCTTTCTCTCTGTGTGTCTTATACACGCTCAAGCTTTGTCAATCGAACCACGCCTTGCTTTCATCATGACAAAAAGTTAATATGGTCACCAAAAAGCAATGCACGAAACGCTACATATCGGATTTACACAGCAATGAATACACGTTGAAAAATCAATATGAATGTAGCTTTAGAAAAGAGCCATTTATTACAAAATGGATGAAGAAAATGAAATGTAATGTATTTCAAAAACTGCCATTTTTAAAGGAGTGGATTTGAGTTTTAGTTATTTTTTTCGTGGTATGTGTTTAATAAATGAAAAGAAAACAGATTTGCCATTTTCAGAAAGTGGATATGATATTCAGTGGTTGAGCACAAAGTGCTATATTAAATTCTGCCATTTTCAGAGAGTAAATCGTTCAGAGTACTGGTTACTGAGCATGTATACATAATTATGATCGTACGATGAGCAGCTGAGTCTGTGCACAACTGAATGAACGAGTGAAGAAGAGTTTGAGCAACATCTCAGATGCCTTAGTTACACGATAATTTCCTGTAAGTCTGCTACACATGCAGACATTCTGGAACATATTGGAACATTCTGAATACTTATGAACATGTTGAAAGGGTTTGATAATTCGGAGAGCAAAAAACATCATTCAACCCAAAGTCTTACTATTCTTAGAGTTAGAGCATCATTTCCTTCCCACATTTCACTGCTTCTTTTCTCCATTTCCTTTCGAGTCACCATCCATCTCCCCCCCCCCATCCCCCCCCCCCGACTGTCTCTTTCCTCCCTCTCTTGTTCCATCTCCTTCCACCTTCCACTTCCCTTCCTCACTCCCTCGTTCCATCTCCTTCACTCTTCCACTTCCCTTCTCACTCCCTCGTTCCATCTCCTTCCATCTTCCACTCCCTTCCTCAATCCCTCGTTCCATCTCCTTCCATTTTCCACTTCCTTCCTCATTCTCTCGTTCAATCTCCTTCCCTCTTCCATTCCCTCCCTCAGTCCCTCGTTCCATCTCATTCACTCTTCCACTTCCTTCCTCACTCCCTCGTTCCATCTCCTTCACTCTTCCATTTACTTCCGCAGTCACTCGTTCCATCTCCTTCCATCTTCCATTTACTTCCGCAGTCCCTCGTTCCATCTCCTTCCATCTTCCATTTCCTTCTGCAGTCCCTCGTTCCATCTCCTTCCATCTTCCATTTCCTTCTGCAGTCCCTCGTTCCATCTCCTTCCATCTTCCATTTCCTTCCTCACTCCCTCGTTCCATCTCCTTCACTCTTCCTCTTCCCTTCCTCACTCCCTCGTTCCATCTCCTTCCATCTTCCACTTCCCTTCCTCACTCCCTCGTTCAATCTCCTTCCCTCTTCCATTTACTTCCTCACGCCCTCGTTCCATCTCCATCCATCTTCCATTTACTTCCTCAGTCTCTCGTTCCATCTCCTTCCATCTTTCGTTTACTTCCTCAGTCTCTCGTTCCATCTCCTTTCATCTTCCATTTACTTCCTCAGTCACTCATTCCACCTCTTTCCATCTTCTATTTACTTCCGCAGACACTCGTTCCATCTCCTTCCATCTTCCATTTACTTCCGCAGTCACTCGTTCCATCTCCTTCCCTTTTCCACTCCCTTCCTCACTCCATCGTTCCATCTCCTTCCCTGTTCCACTTCCTTCCTCACTCCCTCGTTCCATCTCCTTCCCTCTTCCACTTCCCTTCCTCACTCCCTCGTTCCATCTCCTTCCATCTTCCACTTCCCTTCCTCAATCCCTCGTTCCATCTCCTTCCATCTTCCACTTCCCTTCCTCACGCCCTCGTTCCATTTCCTTCCATCTTCCATTTATTTCCGCAGTCACTCGTTCCATCTCCTTCCATCTTCCATTTACTTCCGCAGTCACTCGTTCCATCTCCTTCCATCTTCCATTTCCTTCCTCACTCCCTCGTTCCATCTCCTTCACTCTTCCTCTTCCCTTCCTCACTCCCTCGTTCCATCTCCTTCCATCTTCCACTTCCCTTCCTCACTCCCTCGTTCAATCTCCTTCCCTCTTCCATTTACTTCCCCACGCCCTCGTTCCATCTCCATCCATCTTCCATTTACTTCCTCAGTCTCTCGTTCCATCTCCTTCCATCTTTCGTTTACTTCCTCAGTCTCTCGTTCCATCTCCTTCCATCTTCCATTTACTTCCTCAGTCACTCGTTCCATCTCTTTCCATCTTCTATTTACTTCCGCAGTCACTCGTTCCATCTCCTTCCATCTTCCATTTACTTCCTCAATCCCTCGTTCCATCTCCTTCCATCTTCCACTCACTTCCTCACTCCCTCGTTCCATCTCCTTCACTCTTCCACTTCCCTTCCTCACTCCCTCATTCCATCTCCTTCCATCTTCCACGTCCTTCCTCAATTTCTCGTTACATCTCTTTCCATCTTCCACTTCCCTTCCTCACTCCCTCATTCCATCTCCTTCCATCTTCCATTTACTTCCGCAGTCACTCGTTCCATCTCTTTCCCTTTTCCACCCCCCCTCCTCACTCCCTCGTTCCATCTCCTTCCCTCATCCATTTCCAGCCTCATTGTCTTGATCAGATCCCTCCCCCGTTCCACCTCACGCCTCTTCCACCTCCTTCATTGCATCTCCTCACTCTGCCCATCTCCTTCTTTCTTCTCTCACTCAATCTCCACTCTCCCTGTATCTACTTCTTCCCTCTCTCGATCAATTTCCTCCCTATTACAACCTCCTTTCACTGCATCTCCTTACTCTATCCATCTCTCTTCCTTCCTCTCCCACTCCATCTCTTCCCTCTTCCATCTCTTCCTCTCTCTTACATCTACTTCTTCCCTCTCTCGATCAATTTCCTCCCTTTTCAATCAATTTTCCGTGCGTCTCCTTACTCCACCCATCTCCTTTCTTCCTCTCTCACTCCATCTCTTCCCTCTTCCGTCTTCTTCCTCTCGCATCCCATCCCCTCTCTGTGCATGCATGTATGTTTTTTTTAGTTTTTTTTTTAGTTTTTCTTATATTTTTTTCATGATCATAAAATCGCTTTTGGTTGCAGTCTTATTTTTCTCATCATCACTACTTGCAGTGGACCTTAATGTTTTCTGACATGATATGCTATGTACATTGTGTTCAGCCTGAGATGTAGAAGTCTTGAAGTTCTTGAACAAATGAAGATGTGCGTTCTGTTTGGCATTAATGTGGGACATTTTCTGACCAAGAAAAAAAAAGTTGTCTGGTCTGTACGATATTAATGCAGACATGTGTTTCCTGATCAGATAAATAATGACTACTGTATGTCGCAATAATGGACACCCTGGACGTTCTGATCAACTGAATATTGTTCAATATATATATATATATATTGCATACATGCACATTTGACGCTCTGAGAAAATGAAGGATACCCAAGCTATTTCGCAATGCAGAAACTTGACATTATGAATATGGCTAAAATCAAATAAATATTGTTCAGTATGTGTAACATTAATGCAAGCACTTGATATTATGACTGAAATTTAATAAATATTGTTCATTATGTTTCGCATTAATGCAAGCACTTGACATTATGACTTAAATTTAATGAATATTGTTCATTATGTTTCGCATTAATGCAAGCACTTGACATTATGACTTAAATTTAATGAATATTGTTCATTATGTTTCGCATTAATGCAAGCACTTGACATTATGACTTAAATTCAATAAATACTGTTCAATTTGTGTCTCATGAATGCAAACAGTTGACATTATGACTAAAATTTAATGGATGTTGTGTAATATGCGTCGTATTAATGCAGACACTTGAAATGACGACCAAAATTAATGACTATTGTGTAGTATGTGTGGCACTGACGTCAACACTTGACAGTATGACTAAACTTTGACGAGTATTGTTCAGTATGTGACGTATTGATGGGAACACATGACATCCTGAGCAGAATATGTTTATGATCAAATGCAAACTGTTAACGTTATGACAAAATGAACATTGTCAACTCAGTTTCGTATTAATGCAAATACTTGACATTATGACAAAAATGTGATGAATAATGCTTAGGATGTGTCGTGTTAATGCAAATAATTAACTGATGACTAAAATTTAATGAATATTGTTCATTGTGTGTCGTATTTATGGGAACCCTTGACGTTTTGACAACATGAATACTATCCGCTCTGTTTCGCATTAATGCAAACACTTGCAGCTCTGACAAAATAACTATTGGTCAGTATGTTTCGAATTAACCCTTTGACACCCTCACCCTGTCCACCAGCATTCTGCATTGCCAACCATGCTACCAAAGCAAAAATTTAACCCTTTGATTTCCTAACCATGTCCACCAGCATCCTGCACGAGCGTAGTTCTTAGGGAGAGGGAATCAAAAGGTTAAGATTTTGCAGTTGGTGGAAAGGGTGCGGGAGTCGAAGGGTTAAAGCGAACACCTGACGTTTTGACTAAATAAATATTGTTCAGTGCTTATTGGAGTAATGCAAACACTTGTCATTCTAACTAAATAAATATTGCCCAATGCTTATTGGAGTAATGCAAACACTTGTCATTCTAACCAAATAAACATTGTCCAATGCTTATTGGACTAATGCAAACACTTGTCATTCTAACGAAATAAACATTGTCCAATGCTTATTGGAGTAATGCAAACGCTTGTCATTCTAACCAAATAAACATTGTTCAATGCTTATTGGAGTAATGCAAACGCTTGTCATTCTAACCAAATAAACATTGTTCAATGCTTATTGGAGTAATGCAAACACTTGTCATTCTAACTAAATAAATAGTGTTCAATATTTATAGCAGTAATGCAAACGCTTGTCATTCTAACCAAATAAATATTGTTCAATATTTATCGCAGTAATGCGAACACTTGACTTTCTGACCAAAATGCATTTTTGTTCAGTAAGTTACACATTAATACCACTGCTTCACGTTATGAGCAAAGCAGATATTGTCGGCTATGTATTGTATTAATACAAACACTTTGACATTTTGACCAAATACACATTTTCCAACATGTATCGCATTAATACAAACACATAGCATTTGAACCAAGTAAATATTGTCCAACACATGTCGCATTTATGCAAACACTTGATCTTTTGACCAAGTAAATATTGTCGAATGTGTATCGCATTAATAGAAACACATGACGTTTAGACCAAATAAATGTGTGTCGCATATGAGTAGCCTTAATACAAACACTTAACGTTTGGACCAATTAAATATTGTATATTTATCGCTTTAACATAAACATTTGAAGTTTAGACCAAGTAAATATTGTCGATTAGTGTCTTATTAACACATACACTTGACGTTTTGATCAAGCGAATATTTTCTATATCACATCAATACCAACATTTTACGTTTTTCCCAAGTAGATATTGTCCAACGTGTATCACATTAATACAAACATTTGACGCGTTGACCAAGTATATGTTGTCGAATATTTGTCGCATCAATACAAAGTCATGACGTTTTGACCAAGTATATGTTGTCGAATATGTGTCGCATTAATACAAATACATGACGTTTTGACCAAGTAGATATTGTCCAACATGTATCGCATTAATGCAAATACATGACGTTTTGACGAAGTAGATATTGTCCAACATGTATCGCATTAATTACAAATACATGACGTTTTGACGAAGTAGATATTGTCCAACATGTATCGCATTAATACAAATACATGACGTTTTGACGAAGTAGATATTGCCCAACATGTATCGCATTAATACACATACATGACGTTTTGACCAAGTAGATATTGTCCAACATGTAACGCATTAATACAAACACATGACGTTAAGACCAATTAAATATTGTCCAACGTGTAACGCATTAAGACAAACACATGACGTTAAGACCAATTAGATATTGTCCAACGTGTAACGCATTAATACAAACACATGACGTTAAGACCAATTAAATATTGTCCAACATGTAACGCATTAAGACAAACACATGATATTTAGACCAATTAAATATTGTCCAAAGTGTATCGCACTATTACAAACACGTGACGTTTAGCCAAATTAAATATTTTCGCATATTTACCGTTTTAATACGAATATTTGACGTTTAGACCAGTTAAATATTGTCGCATATGTATCGCTTTAATATATACATTTGACGTTCAGACCAAGTAAATATTGTCCAACGTGTATCG
>JAPXFY010000651.1:12500-15000 GCA_030674185.1 Monoplex corrugatus | reverse complement strand
CATTTCCGTACCATGCACAGTTATCTTCTGAACATTTGTGTATCATGTATAGTTATCTTCTGAACATTTGTGTATCCTGTATAGTTATCTTCTGAACATTTGTGTATCCTGTATAGTTATCTTCTGAACTTTTGAGTATAATAGTGTAGTTATCTTCTGGATATTTGCATATCCTGTGTAGTTATCTTCTGAACATGTGCATATCATGTGTAGTTACCTTCTGAACATTTGCGTATGCTCTGTAGTTATCTTCCGAAAATGTGGGTATCCTGTGTAGTTATCTTCTGAACATTTGCATATTCTCCGCAGTTATCTCCTAAACATTTGCGTATCGTGTGTGGTTATATTCTGTACGTTTGCGTGTCATGTGTAGTTATCTTCCGAAAATGTGGGTATCCCGTGTAGTTATCTTCTGAACATGTGCGTATCCTGTGTAGTTATCTTCTGAACATGTGTATATCCTGTGTAGTCATTTTCTGAACATGTGTATATCCTGTGTAGTTATTTTCTGAACATGTGTGTATCCTGTGTAGTTATTTTCTGAACATGTGTATATCCTGTGTAGTCATTTTCTGAACATGTGTATATCCTGTGTAGTCATTTTCTGAACATGTGTATATCCTGTGTAGTTATTTTCTGAACATGTGTATATCCTGTGTAGTCATTTTCTGAACATGTGTATATCCTGTGTAGTTATATTCCGAACATGTGCGTATCCCTGTAGTTATCTTCTAAACATTTACGTATCATGTGTCGTTATCTTCTGAACAGGTGCGTATCATACGCAGTTATCTTCTGAACGTGTGCGTAAACATGTGAAGTTATCTTCTGAACAAATGCACATCTTGCATAGTTCTCTTCTGAAGATTATCTGTCAGCTTAATTGCTTTCGTGATACACCATTCCCATTGGTAACTCTCAAATCATTTACTTCCATGTCTTTTCAAGCACAAGAGGCTTCCATCCCTGTCCATCTCATTCCACACTCCTTCCTCACCTGTCCAAGGTGATGGTGGTCAAGGTCATGACCGAGGCCTCGTTGCTGATGGTGGCCAGCATACCGATGACGTCACAGCCCCAGCTGTCCCGCCATTCCTTGTCCTTGTCCAGATAGGATCCGCGGTAGCGCAGGTCATGTGTGGCCAACACTAGGAGGTAGATGCCCATCAACAAGTCCGCTAAGGACAGATTCTGGAAGGCAGAACATTGAGACGGTGATGGTGCCTCAAACTCACTCACTCACTCACTCACTCGCTAGCTAGCTCACTCACTCATTCACTCACTCACTCGCTCGCTCGCTAGCTAGCTCACTCACTCACTCACTCACTCATCACTCACACAGTCACCCAATCTCTCGCTCACTCACTCACTCATTAATCCAACCACTCACTCACTCACTCACTCACTCACACAGTCACACAATCTCTCGCTCGCTAGCTAGCTCACTCACTCACTGAACTACTCACTCACTCTCTCACTCACTCACTCGTTAGCTAGCTAGCTCACTCACTCACTCACTCATCTACTCACTCACTCATCACTCACTCAGTCACTCTCTCGCTCGCTCACTCACTCACTCACTCACTCATTCATCCAACCACTCACTCACTCACTCGCTCACTCACTCACTCACTAACTCACTCGATCAGTTAACATATAAACCACATATCCATCATTATTCTTATTACTATTATTTTTATTATCATTATTGTTATGACGAGGATGACTAACAGAAGGAGGAAGAGGACGACGACGACGAAGAAAAGCAGAAAAGAAGAAGAAGAAGAAGAAGAAGAAGAAGAAGAAGAAGAAGAAGAAGAAGAAGAAGAAGAAGAAGAAGAAGAAGAAGAAGAAGAAGAAGAAGAAGAAGAAGAAGAAGAGAAGAAGAAGAAGAAGAAGAAGAAGAAGAAGAAGAAGAAGAAGAAGAAAGGGACTAAACTCACGAACACTAACACACCTTTATCAGAAAGGAGTGGACAGCATTGTCGTCCTTGACGATGGTCCGGCCCATGAAGACGGTGATGTTGCCCAGACAGGCCACAATGGCCACTACCCACACGGCAGACCGCAGCACGGAGCTGTCCAGCAGGTTGTAGCGGCTGGAGATCCCATCCCCCTGTGGCTGGCAGTCCAAGACATGCCTGGCGTAGGCACACATATAGAACGTGTCGAAATATCTGCACACATGATGAGTTTCCAGTCGTCATGGTGATTTACAGCCATGATGATGATGACAATCAAGGTGAGTTTAATTTTCAATGTTTTAACTTCCCCGCACCCTATCCACCGACTGGAAAAGACTGGACCTTTTGACTTCCTTCATTCTAACCACCAGCTTTCTGCTCTCTCTGTCTCTGTTTCTCTCTCTGTCTCTGTTTTTCTCTCTCTCTCGCTCGCTCTCTCTCTGTCTCTCCCTCTCTATCCCAAACACACACGTACACACTCTCTCTCTTTCCCTGTCTCTGTCTGTGTGTGTCTCTCCCTCTCTCTCACGCACACA
>JAPXFY010000651.1:2500-5000 GCA_030674185.1 Monoplex corrugatus | reverse complement strand
AAAAAAATATAGATTTTAAGAAACCGATCCTGACCTAAAATTTGAGTCACAATAAACGACTGATAAAAAAAAATGGTTGCTGAGTAGCGTAAGTGAAAATATCTTTGCAGAGGAAAAAACCCACAAAATTCAAAGATACCAAAGTTTATCTAGTCTTCAAAGGAAACGTTGTGTACTATAATTAAACTTAGTTTTTTACCCTCACTTCAAGTGTATCGATGTCCAACAATTCCGCTTCAGGGGCCAGAGGAATATCCTCATTTGCAAAGCATCTGAAAATTTCCATTTTCATGCAAATGTACCTCTCTAGAGAGCTGTCTTCTCCTGCCCAACGAAACAAAATTAGAGAAGTTTGGTGATCTGTTTGAGTTTGTCCTTTATACATGTATTATGTATTGGTTTCTTTCTTTGAGTTTGTCCTTAAACGTGTGTATTAGTTTGTTTGTTTTTTACTGTCTTTCGTGTACGCTCGACAAGGGCCATTTGGTCGAACAGTACTGCCTGTAGTATTTCTTTAATTAAATGCGTGTCCTTGGTTTGATTTCGTATGTTTCAGGTTTTATGTTTTTGATTTCTGTTAAGAGTTAATATGAGGTTCAGAAGGTAGGCTCAGTAAGAACATTTCTTTTCTAAAGATGCCACGCAAACACTTGTCACTTTCTGTATTCGTTCAAGGGTCAGATCACTATAACTACCATTTCCCTGGTTTTCCTGAATCTACTCTTCGTCCACAGCAGAAGATCCAGAAGATAAATTACTGCAACTCTCTTCTCGCTGGATTTCCTGAATTTATTCTTCGTCCACGGCAGAAGATCCAGAATTCTACTGCTTGTCTTCTTTTCAAGACTCAGTGTAGTCAGTCCTGCTCCCATCTATAGATGAAACTACACTGGCTCCCTGTTTTCGAAAGAATTAATAAGTACAAGACATAAAAATTCTCCCTGCTTCCCTCTTATTTCTTTGGTATTACCTATATGCCTTGGAAGCAACCCTGTATATGTTCTGTCTTGTCTATGTGTGTGTGTTTGGTCAGTTCAAGAATAAAAGACTATGTCAATCTTGAACATAAGACCAATATATTGTATGTATTTGTCTCCTCTCTCATAATTGTGTGTGTAGGGTAGTTGCAGAGTATAAAGGTAGGCTTGGGCGCTCCTTTTTGAGGAGCGTTCTGAGCTTACGGTTTTTGTGCTTTGTATCTGCTTCTATGCTAGCTGAATGGGTAGCGCAAACTATGTTAGATTTGAGAAGTCTCACAACATGGGAGATACAAATTCCTACGTGACTCTCAAGAGTTATGTCCTTTGGTTGATAAGTACAAGACAGCCTGCATCTGCTACAATGTTATCACTGGCACCGCTCCTGCTTATCTCTCTGATCTGGTTACTCTGTACATTCCCTCTCGCTCTCTCCGTTCTTCCTCTGCCTCACGACTTCTTCAGCAAACCTGCTTCAAACGTAAATGTCATGGCTTCTGTTCCTTCTCCCGTCAAGGGCCCTCAGCTCTAGAATTCCCTTCCAAAAAATATCAGACATTCTCCTTCGGTTTCAGCTTTCGCCTCAGAACTGATCTCCTCAGACAATATTCCCATGTCCAGGGTCTTTCTAATATGTTTCCGAGCCTGTTCTGTGTCTAAAACAAGTGTGACTGCCCGCCTTCAAGCAAACAGGAACCAGAAAAAAACACAAAAGAAGAATACGAAGAGTATTTAGTACAACAAGACAAAGGCCAGTTGGTCGAAAATTTACGCCTGTCTCGTCTTGTAGTAAATATGCGTTCGTATTCTTTTGTTCTGTGTCTGTTGTAGGGTTGTGAATATGTCTGTGACTGTAACTGTGTGAGTGAGAATGTGTAAATGCCTGGATTCATAAGTGAGTTTTCACAAGAAATACCACGATGAGGCGGATCGGGCTTGCAACACCAGTGCCTCGCCACTCTCCGGAGAATCACCTCCCAAACTCTCGACGCCACTCGATTGTCAATTCATCAACTTTAACCAGAAAAAAAAAAAAAACACACACAAAAGAAGAATACGAACGCGTATTTAATACAACAAGACAAGACAGGCGCACATTTTTGGCCAACTGGCCTTTGTCAAGCGTAAGATTTCAAACAAACAAACACCAGGTACAAAAATTAGGAGAAAAAGACTGAAACTTCTTAGCTGCTGTGTTCAATGTTCATTCCTTTTCGCACATTGAACACAGCAGCAGGGAAGTTTCAGTCTTTTTCTCAAAATTGTTGTACCTGGTGTTTGTTTGTTGGTAATCTTACGCTTGACAAAGGCCATTTGGCCGAAAATTTGCGCCTGTCTTGTCTTGTTGTATTAAATACGCGTTCGTATTCTTTTTTCGTGTTTTTTTTTTTCTGGTTCCTGTTTGCTTGAACACGGGCAGTCACACTTGTTTCGGATTTCATCAACTTTAGTTCATTATCATTATTTTGTTATTATTTGCTTTACGCTAGCAGTTACTTTGATTCAGATTAATTCATTAACTT
>JAPXFY010006512.1:5000-12545 GCA_030674185.1 Monoplex corrugatus | reverse complement strand
CCCCCCCCCCCCCCCCCCCCCTCGACCCCCCCTTCCCCTTAAGGGAAAATTAATATCATGTATCCTCGGCGATCATGATAAACGGAAGTCAGTCACATCGTTATTTCCACGGGTGAGTTGTTTTGGTGGGCCCAATTTCCTTTTTTTTTTGTGTGTGTGGGGGGGGGGATTATGGTATGTGTGTGGGGGATTATACGTGTGTTGTGTGTGTGTGTGTGGGGGGGGGGGTTATGTGTATGTGTGTGTGAGAGTGTGTGGTATTGTGTGTGTGTGTGTGTGTGGTATTGTATGTGTGTGTGTGTGTGTGTGTGTGGTGTTGTGTGTGTGTGTGTGTGTGTGTGTGTGTGTGTGTGTATGCGTGTGTGTGTGTGTATGCGTGTGTGTGTGTGTGTGTGTGTGTGTGTGTGTGTGTGTGTGTTCTGTACGTTTTTGTTGTTCATTGTTGGTGTTGTGGTGGTGATGGTTGTTTTGTCACTGTTGTTTTTTTCCTTTGTCTTTGTCCTGTTTCAATCTTCATTAAAAGAAAAAAACAACAACAAAAAACAAGATGGTCTAGCCAATCTAACAATCTCCCTTTTAACACAAAAAGAAATATTACTACAGAAAAGTATCCATTCAGAACTCACACAGTTCTCACTGCAATAAACACGAGAATTGTTCCAGTAAATCCCCATTTAACGTCATTACGCTTGCCATATCCAACCAAATAAATGCAAAGTGGCACACTGTCGCTCTAAGATGTGCCACTCTGCATTAGTTGATGTAGTAAGTGCACTAAGCTGCATATGAATTTACTTGAACAAAGTCCTCTTTTAGCGTCACGCACTCTACCATATCCAACTAATACACAGCGAGTATGTTCCACTCTGCATTAGCTGGATATGGTGGAGTGTGTGAGGCTAAAAGAGGACTTTTTCCAAGTTAATTTCTACGCAGTTAGTACACTTACTACATCCAACTTAATTCAGACTGGCACAGCATAGAGCGATAGTCTGCCACTCAATATTAACTGGTATTGAGTGTATGACATTAAACCACTAATATTATGATATTGTTCATTCAAATAATACAATGGTTGGTGTGTGTGTGTGTGTGTGTGTGTGTGTGTGTGTGTGTGTGTGTGTGTGTGTGTATGTGTGTGAGCGTGTGTGTATCCATATGCTCAAAGACATGTTAGATAACACGCTGACAAACAAGTGCTGTTCTTAGTACTGTATCCAAATTACTGTCCTCAAATTTCCACAACTTTATTCCATTATTGCAACACTTCATATCACAGCATAAACACAGGTAGAAAGAAACTCTAGGGAGAGCTAGACAACAGAAGGTCTTCAGAGAAGTAACCCCCTTTAGACAAGTGTTTCGGCCCTGAATTCCTTACACTCTCGGGGGGCCGGGCCACATCCAGGTCATGACTCCTGGATGCCCTTCTGCTGTTGTCTATTTTTTTTTTCCCACGCCGGGGATCGAACCTGGGCGATTCTGCGCTTCAGAACTGCGGTACGCGGTTTTACCAATGTGCTAACGGGGCACACATCATCTGTAGGGAATTTAATCCTTATGAAGTTCACTTTTTTCGTTCCTCCTTGCCCAGATCCAGCTTGAGCTCCTTTCTGCTGCCTCTGCCATCGCTTTAAGGGCTCTAGTCCTCTTCTTCCCAGAAATGGCGAGTTGTTTCATGAGATCATAAGCGGAGGTGCCCACAAACCCTCTTGCCCCGACCTCTATGGCGAAGATTTTGACCCGCAGACCTGCTTTCTTCAGGGTGCTGGCAAGACCGGCGTATTTTTCGGTCTTGTAGATATGTGCTTCTTCCATTCTGCTTTCGTATGGCACAGTGAGTTCTATCAGAATCACTTGTTTCGAGGAGTCAGAGTGGAGAGCGATGTCTGGTCTCATGCCTGTCTTGCTGATGACATCTGGGTAATTTCTCCACTCTGGGAGGTCTGCTGTACACTCCCAGTCGACTGCTCCATCCAGAAGACCCTTTGGCAATGTGCTGGTTGTCATAGCACTTTCGGGCCAGACCTGTTTCCCTCCTGCTTTGTAGAACGTTGTCATAGCAATTGGTGCGTTTGGGGTCATGGTTTTTTCGCTAACCACATCTGTGATCACTTTCAGAACTTGGTTGTGCCTCCATGTATACCTTTTTTGGGCTAGCGCTACTTTGCAAGAGCTTAGGACATGTTCCACTGTTTGTTTCTTCTGACAGAGCGGACATGTTGGGTCGTCTGCTTTCCCCCATTTCACTAAGTTTGCATTCGAGGGGAGCAGGTCGTATACAGATCTGAGGAGGAAGCTTATCCTTAGAGGAGCCATGTGCCACATATCGTTCCAGCTGAGACTTCTTTGGAGTGCACTGTCCCATGTTGTCCATTGCCCCTGTTGACCTTGCTGGACTGCCTTCTGCACTCTTTTGACATCTTCTTCTTCCTTCAACTCCTGTATGATCATGTCTCTTTTTTCCTTCCCTTTGGCTTTGGACCACCACTGCATTTTTGTTGCTCCCAGTCCCTGTCTGTTGGTTTGCGTGTGTCCAATTATTTCTTTGATGCTGAGGTTTCTCTTGGCATTGTTTACAGCCTCTTGGACTTTCCACTTTCTGCCAGTTCTCAGCTTTGGATGAACTGATCTCACGATATTGTCTTCCGATTCCTCCAGCATGCTCAACAGTCTTGCTTTTCCAACTTTGTATTCCTCCACTATGGATTTGAGAGGTAGCTTCAGCATTGCCTGACGACAGTAGAATGCAACATCAGTGAGACCAGGTGGGACACCGAGCCATTTTCTTGTGTATTTGTTGATTTTGGCTTCCATTGCTTCGACTGTGCTGGTGCAAATGTCATAGATTAGCAGTGGCCACAGCAGCTTTGGTATCAGCATGAACTGTAGACACCAGACTTTGTATTTGCCTGGCAGTCCGCAGTTATCTATTTTCTTCAGGCCTTCTTCTGCTGTTTGCTTGGTTTCACATCCCCTTTGTGTGTCTTTCAGGGAGTCATCATACCATCTTCCGAGACTTTTTACTGGCTCTTCTGTGACAGTGGGGATGGCTTGGTTGGCTACCATGAATTTGACTGAATCTGCCACTTTTCCTTTTCGCAGTGAGAGACTTCGGGATTTCTTAGGTTTGAACCTCATTCTTGAAGAGGCCACCAGCTCATCCAGCTGCTTTAAGATTTGGTGTGTCTCTTCCTCATCCGTGGACAAGACTGTTGTGTCATCCATGAAAGCTTTCAGAGGAGGCATCTGGTATCCATCTCCCAGATTCACTGGACCTGAACTCTTCATTGCAGCTTTCAAGATGACTTCCATTGCCAACACGAACAGTATGGGAGAGATTGCACAGCCCATTGCAATGCCCACCTCTAGGTCTATCCAGTCCGTGGTGTATTCTTTGGTAGAGAACCGCATTGAGAACTCTTGGAAATACTTCCTCAGCATTGTTCGGATGTTTTCTGGGATGTGATACATTTCAAGAGCCAGCTGGATCATATCGTGTGGAACTGATCCATATGCATTCGCCAGATCAAGCCAAACTACGTCAATGTCTCTCTTCTCTGTTCTTGCTTTTTGGATGGCATCCCAAATCAACGTGGCATGTTCCAAGCATCCAGGCATTCCTGGTATGCCTCCCTTTTGGACTGACATATCCAGATACTTGTTTTCAGTCAGGTATTTTGTCAATCTTGCTGCCATAACAGAGAAGAAGATTTTCCCCTCGACGTTCAGAAGTGATATTGGCCTGAACTGATTGATGCTGCTGGAGTTCTGCTCCTTCGGAATGTACACTCCTTCAGCTCTCATCCATTGGTCGCTGATCTTCTGGTTCCTCCATGCTGATCGAATCATCTTGTGGAGCCACTCGAGCACTTTTGGGCATTTCTTGTAGAGCAGGTATGGTATTCCGTTTGGTCCAGGTGCTGACTTGGCTCTGGCTTTCTTTACTACGTTCTTCACTTCATCCAGTGTTGGTGGTTTGTTATTGAATTTTCCTTCTGGCGCTGCAGGCCAAACCAGATTCTGGATTTCAAGTGGTGCCTCGCGCTGAGAATCGGAATATGTTTCCCTGAGATGCTGCTCTAGGGTTTCCTTGCCCACTGTGAGAGTCCCTGATTTGGGTTGTTCAAACAGCTTTCTTGAAAAGTCAAAGGGATCTTTGAAGAAACGATCTTGAGTCTTCTTCTTTTTGCTTTTTCTTCGCCTTGCTGATTCCACTTTGCTGAGAGCATTGTGTTTGGCCTTCAGATCTTTCCAGAGTTCCAGGAGCCCTTGCTTCTCGAATTCTGAGGCAGTTTTCATTCGCTTTTTAAGCTTCCTTTTCTCCCTCCGGATGCTCTCCATCTGTTGCTGTCTTCTGGATTTCTGGGGAGGCGTTTTTGTCTTTGGCTGCTTCACTCCATAAGTGTCCCTGCAGATAGAGTATATGATGTCTCCGTATGTGTCAAGTTTGTGTTCCAGCGTACTGTTCCCTATTAGCGCATTCAGCTTAAGGACAAGTTCCTCATCTAATTTCTCCCATTGTTCTTTTGCACCGGCAGGCGGCAAATTGAGTTTTCCACGTTTGGCGTTAAGAGCTTGTGCAAAATCCGCATCAGAACCGTCAGCGTGGATGTCCTTGGCACTATGGTTTAATTCCTGGCCTTGGTCATCCAACGTCTCACCTGCTATCGCAGTGCGCTGCTGCTGGTTCGTATGTGTCTTCAAACAGCCCATTTTTGTCCTGTGGATCTTCATGCCGCGTTTGGTGGTGAATCTCCTTCCACACGCACACGGAAATTCCAACTGGTCATTAATCATGGTCCGTTGTGCGTTTCCAGTCGTGATGGAGTCAGTGCCGATGGATTCATCATTCTCTCCCCCTTTCGGTGAATCCTGGGAGCATCTTTCATTTGAAAAACTCGTGGCATGTTATCAAAGGCAAGGTGGGAAGCCAACCCACAAAGCCCGCAGATCTAGTCTTTCCCAGTGTCCTTCGGTCTTTCCCGAATGTCCTCCGAACTATTCCCGGAAGTCAATGGACTGACCATGTGCAGGTAGAAAGAAACTCTAGGGAGAGCTAGACAACAGAAGGTCTTCAGAGAAGTAACCCCCTTTAGACAAGTGTTTCGGCCTGAATTCCTTACACTCTCGGGGGGCCGGGCCACATCCAGGTCATGACTCCTGGATGCCCTTCTGCTGTTGTCTATTTTTTTTTTCCCACGCCGGGGATCGAACCTGGGCGATTCTGCGCTTCAGAACTGCGGTACGCGGTTTTACCAATGTGCTAACGGGGCACACATCATCTGTAGGGAATTTAATCCTTATGAAGTTCACTTTTTTCGTTCCTCCTTGCCCAGATCCAGCTTGAGCTCCTTTCTGCTGCCTCTGCCATCGCTTTAAGGGCTCTAGTCCTCTTCTTCCCAGAAATGGCGAGTTGTTTCATGAGATCATAAGCGGAGGTGCCCACAAACCCTCTTGCCCCGACCTCTATGGCGAAGATTTTGACCCGCAGACCTGCTTTCTTCAGGGTGCTGGCAAGACCGGCGTATTTTTCGGTCTTGTAGATATGTGCTTCTTCCATTCTGCTTTCGTATGGCACAGTGAGTTCTATCAGAATCACTTGTTTCGAGGAGTCAGAGTGGAGAGCGATGTCTGGTCTCATGCCTGTCTTGCTGATGACATCTGGGTAATTTCTCCACTCTGGGAGGTCTGCTGTACACTCCCAGTCGACTGCTCCATCCAGAAGACCCTTTGGCAATGTGCTGGTTGTCATAGCACTTTCGGGCCAGACCTGTTTCCCTCCTGCTTTGTAGAACGTTGTCATAGCAATTGGTGCGTTTGGGGTCATGGTTTTTTTTGCTAACCACATCTGTGATCACTTTCAGAACTTGGTTGTGCCTCCATGTATACCTTTTTTGGGCACATATTTTAGTTTAAGACTTGGGGCTTTATCAGCAGTTTCAATCCTAAAGCAAAAGTGACAGCCCACATTCAAGCAAACGGTGACCAGAAAAACACAAAAAAATAAGAAATGAACGAGTATTTGATATAACATTGTTATTGTTATTGTCATTGTTGTTTAAAGCCAGCCGACTGCGTAGAGCCATATCAGGGCTATAACCGCTTCAAAACACAAAACTTCAACAGGAAAAAAAAAAAAAAGAAGAAAATTAAGTACGATTATATCAATGCATTCTATTTTTGGATTCTATTTTTCAGTTTTTCTCATCAACATTTCGTAACAATGACCACAACACAGCCTAAAATTGTCACTGATGATATTCGTCGTGCGTACCGCCTTGTCCCCTATCATCTTCTCTCTTTAACTTATTATTCCAGTCGCTTTTCTTAAATATGGGTATTAAAGAAAAACTGAGACTGTTGTCTCAATAACGTTGTACCACTGGTGGTGTCTTTTTTTTACAGGTGTAAACTGCATTAAAGTTTCGCAGTAAAACAGTATGTGTTAACAAACGAATAGTTCTATTCTTTTAATAGTTATTGTAAGAAAAAGAAGATTGTCAGAACAACTTGATCATCTTGTGTTCTTCTTTTTTTTTTTTTCATTTATTTTCCTACTTCTTCCATGTCTTTTTCTCTTTTTCTTTTTCTCTTCACTCTTCTTCTCCTTCATTTCATATTCCCTTCGGTGTGTGTGTTCGTGTGTGTGAGTGGGTGTGGGTGCGGGTGCGTGGGTCCGCGAATGAGAAAGAAAAGCAAAGAGAGAGAGAGTCCAAATTCTTGCCAGCAACCTCTGTCACCTTGGCGACGAGCATGTTTTCGCATAAAAACGCCCAAGATGCAAGGAACCACCATTGACAAGTGGGCGGAGAGATTACTGATATTATGTTACGACACATCATCCCCTCAACGCCACTGTGGAGAAAGCTGACCAGACAACAGAATACATCCCCCAGAACTGAGACTGCTAATGATCGCTGTGGGAGATGATCCGGTCGACGTCTTTGAGCCTGTATTAGAAGCTGTGAGGGCCTGTGGTCAAGCTACGCAAAATGATCGGTTTAGTCCTTGAGACCAAACTCCCCAATGTGACGAATAACGAGAAAATGATGGAATTACAAAGTGGGCTGCTGCAGATGTCACTGTGTGGGCAAACAAATCAAGTAACAGACTACATCAACATATTTTTATACTGTCCAACACCTAACACATACTAATTCTGGGGGGAAAAGATGTCTAAATTCTTGATTTCTTACACAGATGTAAAATCGAAAGTACACAGTTACGTGAGAAATGTGTGTGGCAGGAGGACAGGAATGAACAAGACAGACAACAAACTTTTCCAAATCCGCTCCAACCTGAAAGAAATTCTCCATCTACTGCAGGAAATCGTAAGAAAGAGACAGCGTTATGTAGGTTACACACGGGTCACGCATCCTACACTCATTCGTACCTTTTGAAAAATGAAGAAGCACCATGGTTTATACCATGTGACGAGCAATAGAGCATCAGACACCTCCACCTTGATTGCTGGGACTTGTACGATGTGAGACAAAAGCACTATACGGCAGACTCCTTAAAGAACCTCTTCTGAGATGTCCC
>JAPXFY010006510.1:0-12547 GCA_030674185.1 Monoplex corrugatus | reverse complement strand
GTTTTTTTTGTTTTGGATGTTTTTATTGCATATCTTTGGTGTCACAATTTTGTGGTTGTTTGTAGAGAGAGAGAAAAGACAATTTTAAAAAATGGGCATGGCTTCCCGGGGTTTTTGTGCAGTCTGGTTCGGGTATTTGCAAACAGGAAAATTTTTTTGGGGGTCTGGTTCAGTGTTTGCTTTTTGTATTGTTATGGAAAGAATTTTTTTTCATTTCTTATTAAATTTTTTTTTGACATTATAGTTTTGGAAAAAATGAATGAACAAAATTTGTAGGCAAAATTTTTTTTCCCAGTTTTTCTAAAATTTTTTCTCAATTACACAGCACCCAAAAACGCTAGCGTGAGGGGGGTTTAAAAAAAAATTTGTTTGAACCATTGACTTTTGATGTTCGGGGGTGACTGTTTTTGGGGTGGGTCACGTGACAACTTTTCTTCTACCCAAAGCTGGGTGACCACACCCATCCAAAACCCATCCTCTGCAGGGCCCGCTGCAGTGGTCAGTTTTATACATGCAGGTTTTATCTCTCAAAACCCCAAAACACACAAAAACCGCGCGGCGCTAAAAAAAAACACACTACACACCCCCTACTCTCTCTCTCTCTCTTCTGTTGTCTCTCTCTCTCTCGTTCTCTGTCTCTCCCCACACCACGGGCCCAAAAACCACACGCACGCAAACTTTGCGCGAGCACCCACGCAAAAAAAGCACAAACAAATGTGTATAAAAAATCCCAAGCAATTTTAAAAAAATAAAGAAAATTCTTCAGAAAAAGACATTTTACATGTTTGTGAAGGCGTATCCAAACATGCGAAATGGTTTTGAAAAAGTGTGAATGCATATTTACAGTGACAAAAACCAACAATAAAAGGGCGCCTCACGACTCGCACCACTGAGTGTTTTTCCCGGACTTTAAAAGAACGGGAAATGACGTTCAACAAACTTCAGTTTAATGACGAAAAAGACAGAAGCTATCCCATTGGCACCCGCCCAGAAATTTTCTCAGCTGCTCCTTTTCTCTCCCATTATGTAACAATTTCGGGTCCCAATTTCTGATTCAGCAAAAAACCCTTTGGGTTTTCTGCATTGACCTACCCTCTCCATGAACAATTTTGTTTCTCAAACTGCCAATCTTGCTACAATCACCTCCATCGTATAAGCTTTTCAGGAAAAATCCCTGTGGAAACAACCTCCCAAAAAACTCGTTCTCTCTTTCAAAATGTCTCGCATTTGGACTATTAAAATTCACTCCTGTCTGGTCTTCCTGCCTCCACCATTCACATCCTACAGCGCATTCAAAAACAATGCTGCACCCCCTTGTACTCAAAAAGAAAAAAGCGGGACCACGTATCTCCTCTCCGGGCCCCAACTTCCTGGCCCCCTGTATCAAAGCGCATACAGTTACAAACAAAGACACCATTTTAACACAAAAGCCTAAAAAACCCGCCCCCCCCCGATTCCCTGTAAACCCTATTTTGAGATCTTTGTTCCCTCCTTTACCCTCCGCTCTGCCCCCCGACCTCTGATTTTTTCGTTTTCCCCCCCAACCAAGCTCAATACCTATGGCCCCCGAGCCTTCTCTGTTTCGGGGTTCCACTTTCCTGGAACAAACCCTTTCCCCTCTCTCTCCGTCAGCAACCTACTTTTGTCTCCTTCAACCACCTCAAAAACCTTAAACCCTTTTTTCCCCTGCCTAAAAAAACCCGACCTCACTAAAAACCCCCCCCCTGGGGCCTGTCTCCACTCGGAGGGGAATCACATTGTAATATATTTTTTTGTATATTTTTTTTGCTCTCTAAAAATTTTTTATTGCTTTTATTTTTTTTCCCCATTTTTTTAAACCATGGGGTGCGTGTTGGGGGTGGCGCGGTGCGAAAGGGGTATGTTTTACGCTTAGATTTGAATTTTTAAAAAAATTTTCGCTTTTAAAAAATTGTAATTAAATTTTTTTTTTTATACATGTAAGCTATTTAAGAAAGTTAAATTAGTTTTACATTTAAATTTTCCCTTTTTCAGACAAGTTTTGCTGGTTTTGAGGCCAACACCATCGCCCCGGTTTGCAGGAGGTTTTTCAAAGGGGGTGCAGAAATCATAGTCTGACACAAGGGGGGACCGAAAGCCCAAATACCTACCCTTTTTCAACTTTCTTACTTTTCAAACTGGCCCGGTGAGGCATTTGCCCGGCTTTTTTGCATTCTTTGCTGATGGAATTTATAGGTATGGAAAATAAATTTCTCCCCTTTATATTTTTTAAAATTTTTAACAAATTTTGTAGGATTTGTGTTTTAAATTTTCTGGCCCGTTCAAGGGCTTTTATTGCATGAATAAGTGATCCCTCGTTTGTTTTTTAAAGTTCGAAGGTTTTTAAATTTAAATATAAAGCAGCACTAAAAATGTTTTTTGTGGAAGTAAATTTCTAATATGACTTGCTTTAAATTTTATCAAATGAAAAAAACCCTTGGGGGGTGAGAATCAAAATTTGGGCCCAAAGCTCGGACCTTATTGTTGCAAATTCCCGCAAACAATTTTTACATAATTGATCCAAATGGGGTTAAGTTTTTTTGCGAATAAGCCACTCCTTTTATGTCCCGGGTTCGATTTTTCAGCATGGTGTGTTTTTATTTTGTGTGTGGTGTTTAGAGGGTTTGGTGTCGTTTTTTTTTTTGTTCAAATGGTTTTAGAAAGGAAAAGACTTAAATTGGTCCTGTAAACCCTGTTCCACAATCCCAACCCAAAAACCCGCACACGTTGCTTTAATTTTTTTTTGGGTTTTTTTAATTTTTTTTTTAAAACAATGCAGACTTGCGGGCCCATGGGAGACAACTTTTTTGGTGGCAAAATCCAAAAAAATGGATTGGGGAGAAGGATCCCAGGAAAACCTTTTTCCCGGGATTCCGTTTTTTTCCCGTTTTATCTGTCCGGGTTTTTTTCGGGGGTTAAACATTTTGTTTTCTTTTTTTCATTTTTTGGGGTTTCCCATGATTTTTTTTTTTTTTTTTTTAAAAATTTTTTTTTGGGAAATTTAAATTTTTGGGGGCAGAAAATTTAGGGCCCCCGGGGAAAATTTTTAAAACCCCCTTGGGTTTTTTTTTCCCGAAAATTTTCCCGTTTAATTTTTTTTTCAAAAAATTTTTTTTTGGGTCGGGGGAAATAAACTTTTCTTTTTTCCCCTTTTTTTTTTTCATGGGGTTTTCCTTTGGTAAAATTTTGCCCCATTACAAAAAATGGGGGGAAAATTTTTTTCCTAAACCAATAAGGGTGAAAATAATCTTTGGGTTTTGTAAATTTTTTTTCCCTTTGCCTGTCCCTCTCTAAACGAAATTTTTTTTTCAGTGAATCTAATTGAAACATTTCCTCCCACCTTAGGTGGGGTGTATTTTTTTTGGGGATGAAAAGGAAGGTTCCCGTTTTTTTAAAGCCAGATTTGGTTTCATCCTTTCTTTAACTTGGTCCCCTTGAAACAATTTACACAGGTTCTTCAATCATAATTATTGAGAAAAGTTTTGAACATGGATTTTTGCATCACAGAAACACAAAAAATTCACCCCTTTAATGTAATCAAAAAAGTTTTTTTTTTGGCAAATAAAAACCCTAAAACCTCCCAAGAGTTTTTTTTTAATAACCCCCATGGGGGACACAACGTCCAAGCGTAAAAAAAAATTGTTTAATTGTCCCCCTATGGTTTTTAACCTCTGGGAGTTTTTAAGATATTTTTTTTCCCCCCAAACTTTTGATTACATAAAGAATTTTTGTGTTTTCTTTTTTTTTTCCTTGGTTGATGGCCCCAAAATTATTCCAAGTTTTGTGGAAGAATTAATGCCCTTAAAGAATTTTTTCCTATAAGTGGTAATAAGTAAAAATTTTTTCCATATTGGCAGCAAGAGTTTTATGGGTAAAAAAAGGGATTTTTTAAATATTAAAACCACCATCCTGATAACAACCCCCCCCGTAAAATATACCCAATTTTTTTTTGAATATATTGTTTAAATCTGCTGGAAATTGAAATAAATGTTTCCTTTGGTGAAAAACCATAAAGGGTGGGGAAGTGTTACTTAGCAATTTTTTTAACTTTGGGATGCTTTTTTTTCCCTGGACAATAATGATTAACATTTTTTTTTATTTGGTCCAGCCTGTTAAAAAGGTTATAATTTTCATGTTTGAAATATTACCATTCCCTCTGCATTGGTTGTGGTGTGTGTGCCCAGGTTTCCTCGCATGGAAAGGAGGACCAATGTTTTTTGGAAGTCAAAACCTCCCCTGCCTATTTTTATCCCCTATTGACCCGCCTTTTGGGGTCCCCCGGTGGGTTTTATTTTTTTTTTTTTTACCCCTGCTTTTTTTTGGTTTATTTGGTTGAACTTGTGGTTAACCAGAAACTGCCCTTAATTGGGGGTTAAATTAATAATAATGCATCATTCTTGATATAAACAATGATCAAGATAACCAAGACAGATAGATTGGAATGGGTATAGGATGGGGGATGGGATTTTATGAATTTCCCCCTGCTTTGCAGGACCCCCCCCCCCTTATAATTTTTCATCCATAAAACATCCCCCTGTCATAAGTCCTGGATTTTAAAAAATTTTTGTCCCCCCCCCATTGAATGCTAAGTGGGCACCATCAGTTACAACCCCTTTTTTTAGTTTTTTTTTTTGTCAAATAAGACAACAATTATTTCCCATCGTCCAATCCCCCTTTTAAATTTTTTTCCCCTTGAATTTTTCTATTTTGAACTTGTTACATTTTTTTTTTTATTGTTTTTTCCTGTCTTTGCTTGCCCCAGCCCACCGAAACGATCCCTCATGGTAAAATAACTCTCCCCCCCGTTCAAGAATCTCGAGTGAGGCCGTTTGTGCCCCCAAGTGGAAATGTTTCGTCCCAACGCCATAAGTTTTTTTTTTTTTGGCAAAAGTACTGTTCAACCCAAACCTGGCTTCCCGGAAAATAAAAAACCTTCAGTCCCAGAATTGTGGCAAATCTGCAAAGCTGGATTGCCTTCTGAAAACCCACTGGTTAGTAAAACGTGGTAAGGGTTTATAAATTAGCAGTATTACTCCAGAAACGAAGGTGGTGTGTATAATTATGTCACTGTCGTGTGGGTGTGAAGAAGGGGGGGGCAAAAAAAGTGGAAGGGGTTGGTGGGTGGTTGGTGTGTGTGTGGGGGTGGGGTGGTGGTTTGGGGTGGTTGGGTGTGGTTGTGGTGTGGGTGGGGTGTGCCCCAAACACGCCAACATAACCTTTTCCCCCCTTAATCTTTTTATTTACTTTTTTTTTTTTTTTTTTTTCCTGAAAAGACTTGGTGTTCATATGGAAAAAGGATAGTTTTTTTGAAATGGATAAGGTGTAAGAATTTTTTTTTTTGAAACTTTTTAATAAGCCTGTGTTTTTTTAAATGTGGGGTGGTAATATGCCCCGTGGGTTTTTTTTTTGGAGGGAAGAGGAAACAAGAAAAACTTTTATAACAGGAAAGTGGGCATAAAAAAAAAATGATGAGCTTTTTGGGCCCTCAAAAAAGTTTTTTTTTGGGGAGGTTAAAACAGACCCTAAGAAAAGGGTTGGTTTTTATAGTTTTTTTGAAAGCATAATGTCAGTTTTTTTTTCCTTCTTTTTTTTTATTCTTTATTCTTTTTTATAATTGTTTCCCCAAGCTTGTAATACCAAATCATGAGCCCATTCCATGCGTAAAAAAAAAGCGGAATTAGTCCCCCCAGAAGCCCAGCCTTTGAAAAGTCCAAAAGAGGGGAAAAAAAATATCCCTGTGAAGTTTTCCCCGTAGTCCTCCTTTTTCAGGTTGTCAAATCCAAAATAATCCCTTTTCGTCCCTCCACCCTTAAATTATCCAGATAATTCTTTTTTTTTGATGTAAATGGTTCCCCACTGAGCGGGCCAACAGTGTTTGCGGTTTCTGAATTCAGAATGACCCAGAAAAACCACTTCATTCTTGTAAACTTGTTTTTTTTGAATTAAATGGGTGGGGTAAACCCGAAAAAAGTTTTTGCTTTTCCCCCACCATATGTGGGGTGGGGGATCTTGAGTTTATACCCAATAATATAACATAACAATGAGTCTGGGTCTATTTTTTGTATTGGTCCCCCCCCCTTGGCCCCTTTCAACAGAGAACAAGGGGGGGTAATCTAAACCAGGGTATAACTTTTTTTTTTTGCTCAGAAAAAAAAAAAATGTAATTCATTTAAAGTTTTTAACTTGAGTTCCCAACAATTGGTATTGTGGATACATTGTGTGTAAAAGGGTTTGATTTCTTTTAATTAAAATAATTTAAACACAATAATTATTTTTTAAACCTTCTTTTGGGTTTTTTGTGTTTAAAAAAACTGTCCCCCCATTTAATTTTCATATTTAAAATCTGATTTTTCCAGGATCCCATGTCCCCCCCCCTTGGCCAGTGTTTTTGGAAGTAAGTCCCATCCTGCAAAGAATAACCATCGGAGCCTGTTTTTACCCAGACCAACCCTTTAATTGGAAAGAGGTTAATAACAATACATTTTTTTTTGAAAGAAAAGTTAATAAAAAACCAAACCAGCAAAACAGAACTTATCCCCCCCATGATTCAATATATTTTTAATTTCCCTTAATTCTGATGTTGACAAGTTGGGGAAATGGAGGAAAAGTATAAATATGGTTTAAGTTTTTTTGTATTTTAAACAGAAAGTCCCCATTTTGTGGGAGCATCTTGGTTGAAACTCTGGTTTTTTTTATCAAACCTTCTTGACCCTTAGGGTTAAAAAAATAACAGGTTTCACCATCCACATGGTAGTTTGTTTCCAACTCCAATCCTGTTTTTCAAAAGTTTTGTTTTTTGACAGTGGTTGGTATTTTTTTTTTTTCTCATTAGTAGTTTTTTTGTTTTTTTTGGCTTTTTTCCCATAGAGTTTTTTTTTTTTTTAGTAGTTTTTTTATTTTTGGTTTCCCCCCCTAAAAAATTAAATTTTGAAAACAGTTTTTGGGGTTTTACTTGGTTTTTTGGTTTTTTTTTGAGTGATTTTTCAAGATATTTAATTTATTAAAATTAAAGGAAAAAAGGAAAAAAAAAAACCTTTTTTTTATTCTTCCCAAAAAAAAAAAACCCCTTTTTTAAATTTTGGAAAAATGGTTTTTTTTTTTTTTGTGGGTTTCAAGGGGTTTTTTAACCCCCTTTCCCTTTCCCGGGGAGGCAGAAAAATTTTGGGGAAAAAAACAAAAAAACCCTTTTTCCTGCAGCAAAAGGTAAAAAAAGGGGCCTTGCAGTTTCTCCCTTTTTTAAGTTTTTTTCCCGTTCCCCCCCCAATTTTTCCCTTTCCATCCCCAAAAACAGGGGCTTTTTAAACAGATCCCGTTCCCCCGGGGGGAAAATGTTTTTTTTTAAACCTTTTTTTAGCCATGTGGGTAGACCCCCCTTCCCTCCCCTTTCCCCCCTCATTGTGAAAAGGGGGGAGGCACCCCTAAACCCTTTTTTTTTTTCCCCGCCCCCTTGTGTAAATGCCCCGGAAAAGAAAAGGGAAAAACCAAAACCCTTTTTTGAAAAAAACCCCGAAACGAGGGGAAAAATAATTTTAATTCCCCAAAAAAGTTAGGAAAACGAAAGAAATTTTTTCCCCGGGAGTTTTTTTTTGTTAGTTTTTTTTAAAAAAGTTTTCCCCGCAGTTTTTACAGGCAAAGTTTTTTTTTTTTGAAACTCAAAACCCTTTTTGGGTTTTTTTTTGGACAGAAAAAAAAAAGGGGAACTTGGGGGCAGGAAAAAATCCCCCCCCTATGATTCATTTGCTGGAATTTTTTTGTTTTTTCTTTTTAAAATTTTTTTAAATTTATTGAAAAATTTTTTGAATTTTTTTTACTTTTTTAAATTGGTTTTTTTTTAAAGGTTTTTTCAGGGAAAATTAAACCCCCTTTTTTTCCCCTTTTAAACCCCGCCCCCCGGGCCCCCCCGGGCCCCTTTTTTAAAATTTAAAGCCCCCCGCAGCCCCCCCCCGCCCCCGTCACTTAAAAGGGCCCGGGGGGGGGGAATTTTTTTCCCCCCTTCCCCGCTCCCCAAGCACTAAAGGGGTTTTTTCACCACACCTTTAAAGAAATGAAGGGGTTTTCCCCCCGGGAAAATTCCCCGGGTAAACCAATGAAAGAATGATATTGAGTTTTTTTTTTGGGAAAAAACCCCCACATCGCTTTCCCTTTTAAAAAAGATATTGGGGCAACCCTTTTAAACCTTTTTTTAAATTACCCTTTTTTTTCCCGGGAAAACTCCCCCCAAAAATAGGAAAAAAAAGTTTTTTTCCCCGAGCCCGGGAATTTTGCAAAAAAGGGAAAAAAGGGTTTTTAAGGGTAGGTCCCCATTTTCCCCAGTTTAAAGTAAAAGGGCCCAATTTTTTTTATTTTTTTTTTTTTTAAATTTTTTTTTAGTTTTTTTGTTTTTTTTGTTTTTTTTTTATTTTCCCCTAGGTGTTTTTTTCAATTTTTTTTGTATCCAAAACAACCTTTTATACTTTTTTTCCCGCACAAAAATTTTTTTTTTTTTTGTACATTTCATGGTTTTTTTTTATAAAATAAATTTTTTTCTTTAATTTTCCCTAAACAGTGGGTTTGCATTCCTTTTCCCTTTTAAAACTGTCCCCCCCCCTTTGATCTTTGGGTTTAGTAATGTTTTTTTTGTTTTGGGAGGTTTTAGAGGGAAAAAATCATCCAGAAGGGGGGGCTTGGGGTTTTTCTGGGCCCCCCCTTTCCAAAGGGCCTTGACCCGGCCCCTTGTCCTTTCAAAAACATTTTCCCCCAAAAGGTTTTTGGGAAATTTTTTATCAGGCCCCTTTCCCTTTTTTTTTTTTTTTTTTTTTTTTTTCCTTTTTAAAGGGGGGGGGGGGGGGGGGTTTTTGGTTTTGGGGTTTTTTTTTTTATTTTTTTTTTGGGGTTGTTTTTTGGGGGCTCCCATTTTTTTTTTTTTTAAGTTCCCAATTTTTTAAAATATAAAGGGGGGGTTTTTTTTTACATTTTAGGGGCTTTTTTTTTTTTTTTTCCCCCCTTCAATTTTTAAAACCCCATTCGAACTTTTTTTTTTCCCGGGGTTTTGTAAAAATCCCTGGTGTTTTTCATTTTTTTCCCATAAACCTTTTTTTGCGGGCCCTGGTTTTTTTTTTTCCCTAAATTTTTTTTTCCAGCCCACCCCCTTAAAAAAAATTTGGCCCCCCTTTTTTGGCCTCCCCTCAACATTTTTTAATGTTTTTAATCTTTTCCTGGTGATGTTTAGTTTGTTTTTTTTTAAAATAAAAACCCCCCTTTTCCTCTACTTTTTTTAACCTCTCCCCCACTTCAGCCCCCCAATAAAAAAATTTTTTCCCCAACATTTTTGGAAAAAGGGTTTTTTTGGCCCAAAAAATAAAATTTCTGAAAATTTTTTTGGGGGGGAGTCCCTTGGGGGATATTTTTTCCCCAGGGGGCCAAGGAATCCATTTTTTGGAAAACCAGCCCCTAAAACCCCCCAAAAACCTCCATAAGCCCCCCTGACAGGGTTTTTTTTATAGAAACAAAATGTTTTAAAATTTTTCTGAAATGGTTTAAAAACATAAAGGGGGGAGTTCAGGGCCCCTGGAAAAGGCCCCTTGAAAACAAAATTTTTTTTAATTTTTTTGAGAGACGGGAAAAATCTCCACCTTTTTCCCCACCAAGGGGAAACCCAAGCAGGTTTTTAAAAAACTCAAATTTTTTTCATTTTGGAAGACCTTTTTGGCCCCCCTTAACCACCCCTTTTTTTTTTGCACCCCTTTCAAACATTTTGGGGGACTTTAAAGGTTGAAAGGGATTTTTTTTTTTGTGATGGCAAAAGGGCCTTCGCCCCAATTTCCCCGGGGATTTTTTTGAGAAAGAAAAATAAAATAAAAAAGACTGAAATTTTTAAAATTTAAATTTGGGCCTTTTTTTCCAGGGTAAAAAAAAATTGGGGGGAAAAACCCCAAATACAAAAACAGTTTTTGAAAATTTTAAAACCCGGGTTTTTTATTTTTTTAAAAAAAACTTAGAAAATTTAAAAATAAAAAAAACACCCCTTTTTTAAAATCCCCTTGAAGTATTATTTTTTGCGGGTCCCCCTCTACATTTTTTAGGAGAGTTAAATGGCTAAAAAAGGGGCCCAGGTAAGCCCTTTTGGTCAGTGGGAGGGAAAAAAGGTTTTCCAGAAAATTTGAAAAACCCCCTGCTGGAGGGTTTTGGAAATCCATACAAGCATTTTTTTTGTTTTTTTCCATCAAAAGTAAACCTAGCAGCAGTACAGCCCCCCCCTTTCCTTGGGGTTTGGGGGGGTTTTTCAAAAGCAGTTTTGGACATTGTTAGCCCCCTTTTGGAAACCACCTAGCATTTAAAACCCATTAAAATGTCGCTGGTTTTGGGGAAATGGGGTTTTTTTTAAAAAAGCCAAAAAAAGGGTTTTAAAATGGGGAAAATCCCAAACCCCCAAAGCAGAAAAGAAAAAACAGCCCCCCTTTTGTCTGGAAATTTGGGCCCCCTCATTGAAAACCCCTTGGGGACATTGCTTGCCCCCTTTTTTGGACACTTAAAAAAAAACTGGGTTTTTTTTGAAGGGAACTTGGTTTGGGGAAAGGTTTTTTTTGAAAGACCCGAAAAAAGGGCCCCAATAGGAAAAAAAAAAAACAAGGAATCCCCTAAAAAGGCCCCCAAATTTTCATCAGCAAATCCCCCCAAATCAACCCCAAAACCCAACTGGGAAGATATTGCCCCCCCCCCAACAGAATAAAAATGGCAAAAAAAACAGGGGCCAAAAAAAATTTACATATGAACAGTGCAGAACATCAAAAATGTTTAAACCAAAAAAAAAATTTGGGCCCGGTGGCAAACAGAAAACCCCCGGGTTTTTCAGGAAAATCCTTTTTATAAAGGGAGCAAAATTTTTCCAAAAAAAAAAATGTTGGGGGGGTCCTTTCCCCGCCCAAATTTGGGCCCCTTAAAAACCCACCCTGAAGAATTTCCCTTTTTCCCCGCTAAAAAAAGGACCCCGGAGCCCTAAACCCCAAATTTAAACAGTTTTTAAAAGAATGGGGGGCCATCATCAAACAACACATTTTTAAATTTTTATTCCCCAAAACATCCCCTCCAAACATCACATACAAAAGGGATTCCCCCTTCCCCCTCATTTATCCCCTATTTTTTTGTAAAGGTTTTTTTTTTAAACCTTTAACCAATTTTTTTTTTTTTTAATTTTTTTAAATTTTTAAAGCCCGATAACAGTTTTTTAAAAATGGGTTAAATTTTTCAAAAACCCTTTAATTTTTTGGACAACAAACTTTTTTTTATTTTTTAATTGCCCGATTTGGGGGCGTTCCCAAGGGGGAATCCCGAAAAAAAATTTTGGCAAAACGCCCTCTGTCCCGCCCTTTTTAAAGCCCTTTTCTGTGGGGGGCCAATTGGGGAAAACTGCCAAAAGTGATGGGGTTGGGCAGCTGTCCCCCCCTCACGACCCCTTTTTTTCCCAGGGAGTGTGTAATGGGGGGTTGGGAAAAAAAAAACCCTTTTCCCCCCCCAAGGGAAAAAACTTAAAATCTATTAAGGGGGTGTTTTGTGTGGGGAAAAAAGAAGAGTAAAGTGGGGGAATGTGGGGGGCGTTTGTTTTTGTTTGTGTGGAAAAAGGGCAGTTCCCCCCCCTTTTGTGGGGAAGGGGGCGGGGCAAAAAAGTTTTGGGTGGTGTGCGCCCAAGTGGGGTTTTTGCGTTGGTTTGGGGTGGGAAAGTTTTGGGGGTTTTTGGTTTTTGGGGTTTGGGGGGGTGTGTGGGGGGGGGGGGGGGTTGTTTTGGTGTGGTGGGGGGGGAAAAAAACGATTTTAGTCAGGAAAATCCCCGGGGGGTGCCCAGTTTTTTTTTTTTTTTTTTTTTTTTTTTTGTCAGTTTTTTTTAAATTTTTTTTTTAGATGAACTTTTATAATTTTTTTCAAAAAATTTAAAAAAAAGTGGTTGGGCCCGTAAAAAAAAAATCTTTTTTTTTTCCCCTTTTAAAATGGGTGTTTTATGTTTTTTGGTTACAATTTTTTTAAATTTCGTTTTTCTTTTAAAATTTTTTAAAATTTTGGTTTTTTAAAAAGTATCCAAAAAGTTTTTTCAGTTGGGGAAAAGCAAACAGCCTTTTAAAAAACCGAAGGGGCCCCCCCCCTCCCCCCCAGCATATTTGGGAAAAAACCCCCAAAAGTCAAAAAAAAAACGGTTGGGGTTTTGGGTTTTTTTTTTTTTTTTATTTTATTTATTGGGGATTTTTAGAAAAAGTTTCCCCAGAAAAAGCCAAAATTGTTTTTTTCAAAAACAAATTTTGGAAAAAAAAATTTTTTTTTTTCTGCACAGTCCCCCGCATATTTTTTGGGGCTTTTTTGGGGGGAAATTTCCCTGCGGGGAAAAGCCCTTTTTTTTTGTTTTTTTCCCCAAAAAGGGCCCCCAAAAATCACTGGGGCCCCCGGGGTTACCCTAATCTTTAAAAGAGCCAAAACTTTGAAAATTTTCCCTTTCAAAAGCCCCGGGGACACCCCAAAAAAGGGGTTTTCCCAAAAAATACTTTGGGAGAATTTTGGGGTACAT
>JAPXFY010006509.1:0-12547 GCA_030674185.1 Monoplex corrugatus | reverse complement strand
CTGTGTCGGATAAGGTCAGGGTTGTCACGTCTGGTTTCATGCTACCTTCAGCTCTGCACTTTACCCAGTGTTCTACTTGTGGAGTAAGGTCAGGAACAAACGACAACAGGAGAAGGAAAATCGTGTAATACAGACATTAAAAGCACAAATGTTGTCATCAAAAATAAAATTTGGAAGATAATAACATGTATCCATCATAAAAACATAGAAATCGATCCTAAAATCTGTGCCCGTGTCTTGCCATTCACCCACCCTTCTGTCTTACTCTCTGAAAAATAAAAACAGCAGTAATCAAAGCCATGGCTTGCTGACCCAGAAGTGAGTGATTATATAATGCAGGACAAAGCAGACACGCCTCAACAATTTGCTCCCAAAATAAATTTACATGGATCTTTTGTCTCCTTTTATAATAATCATATCAATAATGATACTATTATTAATACTATTTATACTACTGCTATTTGAACTAATGCTGCAGCTGCTGCTGCTGCTTCTGCTACTACAAATTTCATCATCATTTTGATTACACATCTCAATACTACATAAGCCTGTCACAGCCTAGCAGTATATACATGAAGTAATATTACAAAATGCATAAAGTACTGTTTGTGCATGTAAAAAAATTAATATGATATTTATTTTATATTGGAATGTTAATATACACAAACAAATATATGTACGTGCTATTAAATTGTGTTCACTTTCTTTTAAAAAGTCTTTTTCAATTCACACAGTAACAGTTATCTTTCATATTACACGCAGCATCACGTAACTCACATGATCAAGGAACAGTTCACAAGACTTGTAGTTCTATATACCGCCTCATGAGTTATATGTTATCACATCAGTACATCATAAATGTTCTAGCATGCATGATGTCTACAGTAAAATCCTGATACATAATGATGTGTTGTAGTAACAGTAAGACTGGTACATAATGATGTGTTGTAGTAACAGTAAGACTGGTACATAATGATGTGTTGTAGTAACAGTAAGACTGATACATAATGATGTGTTGTGGTAACAGTAAGACTGGTACATAATGATGTGTTGTAGTAACAGTAAGACTGATACATAATGATGTGTTGTGGTAACAGTAAGACTGATACATAATGATGTGTTGTGGTAACAGTAAAACTGATACATAATGATGTGTTGTAGTAACAGTAAGACTGATACATAATGATGTGTTGTGGTAACAGTAAGATCCTGATACATAATGATGTGTTGTGGTAACAGTAAGACTGATTCATAATGATGTGTTGTGGTAACAGTAAGACTGGTACATAATGATGTATTGTAGTAACAGTAAGTCTGATACATAATGATGTGTTGTGGTAACAGTAAGACTGATACATAATGATGTGTTGTAGTAACAGTAAGACTGGTACATAATGATGTGTTGTAGAAACAGTAAGACTGATACATAATGATGTGTTGTAGTAACAGTAAGACTGATACATAATGATGTGTTGTGGTAACAGTAAGACTGATACATAATGATGTGTTGTGGTAACAGTAAGACTGATACATAATGATGTATTGTGGTAACAGTAAGATTGATACATAATGATGTGTTGTGGTAACAGTAAGACTGATACATAATGATGTGTTGTGGTAACAGTAAGACCTTGATACATAATGATGTGTTGTGGTAGCAGTAAGACTGATACATAATGATATGTTGTGGTAACAGTAAGACTGATACATAATGATGTGTTGTGGTAACAGTAAGACTGATACATAATGATGTGTTGTGGTAACAGTAAGACTAATACATAATGATGTGCTGTGGTAACAGTAAGACTGATACATATTGATGTGTTGTGGTAACAGTAAAACTGATACATAATGATCTGCTGTGGTAACAGTAAGACTGATACATAATGATGTGTTGTGGTAACAGTAAGATTGATACATAATGATGTGTTGTGGTAACAGTAAAACTGATACATAATAATGTGTTGTGGTAACAGTAAGATTGATACATAATGACCTGTTGTGGTAACAGTAAGACTGATACATAATAATGTGTTGTGGTAACAGTAAGATTGATACATAATGATGTGTTGTGGTAACAGTAAGACTGATACATAATGATGTGTTGTGGTAACAGTAAGACTGATATATAATGATGTGTTGTGGTAACAGTAAGACTGATACATAATGATGTGTTGTGGTAACAGTGAGACTGATACATAATGATGTGTTGTGGTAACAGTAAGACTGATACATAATGATGTGTTGTGGTAACAGTAAGACTGATACATAATAATGTGTTGTGGTAACAGTAAGACTGATACATAATGATGTGTTGTGGTAACAGTAAGACTGGTACATAATGATGTGTTGTGGTAAAAGTAAGACTGGTACATGATGTGTTATGGTAACAGTAAGACTGATACATAATGATGTGTTGTGGTAACAGTAAAACTGATACGTAACGATGTGTTGTGGTAACAGTGAGACTGATACATAATGATGTGTTGTGGTAACAGTAAGACCTTGATACATAATGATGTGTTGTGGTAACAGTAAGACTGATACATAATGATGTGTTATGGTAACAGTAAGACTGATACTTAATGATGTGTTATGGTAACAGTAAGACTGATACATAATGATGTGTTGTGGTAACAGTAAGACTGATACATAATGATGTGTTATGGTAACAGTAAGACTGATACATAATGATGTGTTTGTGGTAACAGTAAGACCTTGATACATAAGGATGTGTTGTGGTAACAGTAAGACCCTGATACATAATGATGTGTTGTGGTAACAGTAAGACTGATACATAATGATGTGCTGTGGTAACAGTAAGACCTTGATACATAATGATGTGTTGTGGTAACAGTAAGACTGATACATAATGATGTGTTGTGGTAACAGTAAGACTGTTACATAATTATGTGTTGTGGTAACAGTAAGACTGATACATAATGATGTGTTGTGGTAACAGTAAGACTGATACATAATGATGTGTTGTGGTAACAGTAGGACTGATACATAATGATGTGTTGTGGTAACAGTAAGACTGATACAGAATAATGTGTTGTGGTAACAGTAATACTGATACATAATGATGTGTTGTAGTAACAGTAAGACTGATACATAATGATGTGTTGTGGTAACAGTAAGACTGATACATAATGAAGTGTTGTGGTAACAGTAAGACTGATACATAATGATGTGCTGTGGTAACAGTAAGACCCTGATACATAATGATGTGTTGTGGTAACAGTAAGACTGATACATAATGATGTGTTGTGGTAACAGTAAGACTTATACATAATGATGTGCTGTGGTAACAGTAAGACTGATACATAATGTTGTGTTGTGGTAACAGTAAGACTGATACATAATGATGTGCTGTGTTAACAGTAAGACTGATACATAATGATGTGCTGTGGTAACAGTAAGACTGATACATAATGATGTGTTGTGGTAACAGTAAGACTGATACATAATGATGTGTTGTGGTAACAGTAAGACTGATACATAATGATGTGTTGTGGTAATAGTAAGACTGATACATAACAGATCACCTTCTCCTCAGATCAAAGATGAACCTCCAGGTGCGAAGAAAAAGAAAGCCCCAGTGCAGGAAACCTAAAAAAAACTGGATGTTCAGAGAATCAATAACCTGGACAAAACATGACAACTGCCTTACAGAATGAACTCTCAAAGCGTCTAGAGCAAGTTGCCTTCACCAAAGGAGAAACAGAAGAAAACTGGGCCGAATTAAGAAATGAAGTTGACACCACCGCCAAAGAGACAATAGACGTCCTGAAAAGACATTACTAGGACTGGTTTGATGACAACGATTCTGAAATTCAAAGTCTTCTTCCTGAGACGTATGCTGCACACAAGAATTGACTGGTGGACAAACAGTCTGACTCAAAGTGGGACAAATTCCACCATCCCAGAGGAGATGTTCAGAAGCAGTTGCGCTCCATGAAGGATGAATGGTGGAAAAAAGAAGAAAGAGGAGATCCAGGGTTATGCTGACTCAAAAAATGCCAAGCTCTTCTACTCAAGCTTGATGGAGATCTATGGGTCACCACAGAGAAGTGCAGCCCCAATCCAGAACCTGCAGGGTGAGCTCCTCACTGATAATGAGGCAAGAAATAGATGGTCAAAATACTTCGAGCAGCTCCTTAACAGGCCTTCATCAATTGACCCCAGAATCACTTATGAGATCCCAGCAAGATCCCTACATATGAAACTTGAGGACCCATCTCGGAGAATGAGGTGACAGAAGCAATTGCAGAGTTGCAATGTGATAAATCAGCAGGCTCCAATGGTATTCTGCCTGAAGTTTTTAAAGCAGGTGGTCAGCCGTTGATACAGTACCAGAAAGCTAGCGTGGTTTGCGCCAGAACAGAGGGACAGTTGACATGATATTCGCTGCGAGGCGGATCCAAGAGAAGTGTTAGGAACAAAATATGGACATCTACATCCTCTTTATCCACCCCAGTAAGGCGTTCGACACAGTGTCACGCCCAGGACTGTGGAACATTCTTCCCCAAACTGGAATCCCTCCCAAGATGGTAAAAATAATCAGATGTTTTAACGGTGGCATGAACGCAAGATTAGTCAACGGCAGTGAAGATGATGAGTTCCCTGTCACTAATGGAGTCAAGCAAGGATGCGTTCTTGCTCCAAAACTTTTCAGCATTATGCTTCTCTCTGCCTTTAAAGTTTTAGATCCAGCCATCCAAATCACATACAGCACAGATAGAGGTATCTTCAATACCCAACGTCTGAAGGCAAAAACGAAAGTCACTAAATCACTTGCTCGTGACCTCCTGTATGCTGATAACTGTGCTATCGTTGCCCACTCAGAGGATGACCTTCAAAGACATACAGATTCTCTGTCTGTGGCCACTAAGCGCTTTGGACTTACAACAAGCATCAAGAAGACTGAAGTTATGTTTCTAACTGCAAAAGGATCAACAGCAAACATGCCTGAAATAAAGGTTGACGCCAAGATCCTTAACAATGTTGACTCCTTCACCCATCTTGGTAGCAGTCTCTCCTCTTCCAACAGTCTCGATAAGGAGACATCCAACCCCAACACTAAGGCCAGTGCTTCCTATGGCAGACTCCATACGTGAGTATGGAACGAAAGGGGCTTGAAACTGGAGACAACGTGCACAGTATAGAGAGGAGCAGGCCATGACTGCATTGCTGTATGCATGCGAGTGCTGGACTCTCTACCGTAGGCATGTCAAGCTATTAGATCAGTTTCACCAGCGCTGCCTCTGACGTATCTTAAACATCAAATGGTACAAGAGTCTCAAACGTGAATGTACTTTTGCAAGCCTAGATGCCAAGCACAGATGCACTGTTAACACAGTCTCAGCTAAGATGGTCTGGACATCTCGTGCGCATGCTGGATAACAGGCTTCCAAAGCAGTTCTTCTATGGTGAACTGACAAAGGGCCATCGACCAAGAGGACAGCCAAAGATTCGCTACAAAGACACCCTGAAAAAATCCCTCCAGAAATGTGACATTGATGAAGAACACTGGGGAATCATGGCAACAAACAGGTCTGAATGGAGGCAAGCTATTGGCAAGGGAACAGAAGCTTATGAAAATGAAAGACGAAGCAGCCAAGTGGAAAAGCTTGCAGCAATAAAGGCCAGAACCAACTCCACAGAATTTTCCATTAAGTGTCCAGTATGCGACCGCCTGTGTCCATCAGACTTTGGCTTGAGATCCCACATGAGGGTACACAAATAAAATGCTAGTTTGGACTTTCTTAACGATGATAGTAGACTGTAAAATTGAAAAAGTTCAACAGCTTTTCTTCTCCACAAATCATTCTTACCTCCCATGGTTCTGCTTCCTTCCCCTACCCTCACCCAATCAACACCCAGTCTCTGTCTTCATAAATGATGTGCTTATCACGACTGGTTCACCTCCACTGATAGCAAAGACAAAAATGACTTTTCCTCTACATTATCCAAGATGTTTTATGTGTTGATATCCATTCAAAAATTGTTCCGTCTTCAAAGTCAAACCAGTTCGACCAATCATAATGTATGCAGTTTGATGATATTGGAAATATGCAAGAAGAAATATTCAGAATACTGCAATGTCTTTTTTTATCACATCTTTGCAAAGTTACTGACCATAGAGAAGACCGTAGTATTGTGGCATGCATGATGTGTTAATCAGTTTTTTGTGTCCACTAGAGCTCTATCCTATGTCCATTCACCTCTTGATACCATTTACATGTACGTATGTACAGCAGCAGAAAATATGACAGTGAAGCAATCTGTCAGAGAAATATATAAAACTACAGGATCCCTTGGAGGGCATGTCAGACCTAACTGAAAAGCAAAATAGGCTGTGATTTGGCAGATGTGATGCGTCTAGTGTGTTGGCTAGTGACTGCGTGCTTGTCACCTCTCACTTTCACAGCCTGTACCGCTGGCTAGCACTGCTGCTTGCAGCTATGCGAAAAGAAGAGCAGAATGCGTAAGTCTCTTCGTGTCAGTACATAGCCTGTCCATCAGCAAGCCCTACGTAGTGCCTCCTCGTGGCGACAGGCGGTAACTGAGCACCTCACGGACTCAGGCTAAATCTCATGGGACTCAGGGGAGGTCTGGCCCCCAGATGTGCGACACGCAGGCCCACTGGCGTGTGGATATGCCCTGGTGCCCACAGACCAGATCCCCAAGCTATGGGTAAATAGCTCCACTGCCTTGTGGACATCTCGGGAGAGAATAAGGCTAAGGGAGTTAACCCTAAAAAAATCACCCTACTGCCTTGTAGGTTGTCGTGGGAACGACAAAGGCTAGCGGAGAGACCGTAAAGAAACCGATGGAAGGCAACGGGAAACCACCATCGTGATTTCCCCAGGATACCCATGGATGAATAAACAAAAGGAAAATGAAGATAACGACGTAAATATGTGGAGCACCTTCGTCTGGTAGGGACCGTCATGCAGCGCAGGTGACACCAGACCGTCAGCCAGCTACTGCGACCAAAGTCAGACTCCAAAATATTAAAATAGCAACATGGAACATCAGAACACTATTGCAGAAGGGAAAATTAGACAATATCAAAATGGAGAAGTGAGATGGAAATGGGCTGGCATGATAACATCAGGAGAATACACAATGATATACTCTGGTGGTAACTCACATGAAAGAGGAGTAGGCATCGTAATGGACAAAGACAAATCAAAAGCAGTTAAGGGATACTGGGCAGTGTCCGACAGAGTTTTACTGGTCAAATTGGGAGGCAAACCATCTGATATCAACATCATTCAGGTGTATGCACCAACATCCGCAAGTGTTCAGGAGGACATCGACAACTTCTACGAAGTATTAGAGATGGCCAAGGCCCAATGTAAATCACAGGAAATTACAGTAATAATGGGAGATTTTAATGCTAAAGTGGGACATGATAGGGTGGAGGATATAGTTGGACCTTATGGCCTTGGTACACAAAATGTAAGGGGAGGGAAACTTGTGGAATGGGCACAGATGAATGAGTTCATAGTAGGAAACACCTGGTTTGAACAGCCTAATAGAAGAAAATGGACTTGGATTAGTCCAGGAGATGATACCAAAAATCAGATTGAGTACATCCTGATTCATAAAAGATTTAGAAATTCTTTACTGTCAGCAAAAACACTACCAGGAGCAGACTGCAACAGTGACCACAATCCTGTAGTGGGAAAATTTAGGCTGAAATTAAGGAAAAGAAAACAGACCAAAAGCAACGTCAAACTAAATCTTGGTCTCTTAAAGACAGAAGAAGTGATACGTAAAAAATTTAATGTACATGTTCAAAATAAATTCAGTGCTCTAGAAGACATTTGGTGACAGTGAGGAACAATGGACAAAGTTGAGAAATTCGATAAATGAAGCTTGTGAAGAAATCCCTGAGGCAGATAGAAAAGCAAAAAAGAGCTGGATGACAAAAGAAATTTTGGGCATGATGGAGGAAAGGATGAAGGCAAAGAGAAACGAAGAGATATACAGGAAGATAAACATAGAAATCAGGAATAGGTGCAATGAAGCTAACACAAAATGCAAGGAAATAGAAGACCAACACAAAACGGATCCCTAGGGTATGTACAGACGAATCGAAGAAATTTTACACAGGAAAAATACATCCACATTAACTGGTTGCTTAAAATCAAAAGATGGCACGCTTATTATGGAAAAAGACAAAATATTAGCCAGATGGAGAATGTACATTAAAGACCTTTTTTGAGGATGACAGAAACGAAGAATATGTTATAAAAAAAGAACTTTGAAGGACCACCCATAACGAAAAATGAAGTTAGAGCAGCACTGACAAAGATGAAACCAGCAAAAGCCCCAGGACCAGACAACACTACTACAGAGATGACTGGAGCGCTGGAGGAATTTGGCATTGCCAAAATAAAAGTCCTCCTAAATGAAATTTACGACACTGGAAAAATCCCTAAAGACATGTCAAAATCAATTTTCATTGCACTTCCAAAGAAGACGGGGGCTATAGAATGCGAACTCCATTGCACAATCAGTTTGATGAGTCATGTAACAAAACTGCTAAGAATAATCATGATGAGGACACAGAATAGAATCAAAAGAGAAATAGCAGAAGAACAGTGTGGATTTGTGGAAGGGAAAGGAACTATTAATGCCATGTACATCCTAAGAACTATCATAGAGAGGTCAATCGAGATGAATAAGGATTTGTATATATGCTTTTTGGATTATACCAATGCTTTCGATCAGGTAAGACATGAAGAATTGATCAACCAACTGGAGAGACTCAATGTTGATGGAAAAGATCTACGAATAATCAGAAATATGTACTGGGAACAAACAGCAGCAATGAGAATAGAAAACGATATAAGCTCTTTCCAAAACATCAAAAGAGAAGTCAGACAGGGTTGTGTTTTGTCACCAGATCTGTTTTCACTTTACAGCGAAAATATCATGAGAAACCTAAAAGAAGACCCTGGATTAAAGGTTGGAGGAAAAATGATAAACAACATTCGATATGCAGATGACACCGTGCTAATTGCAGAAAATGAAAGGGACGTACAAAACCTTATGAATATACCAGAAATAGAAAGCAAAAGTAAGGGGTTGGAACTAAACAGCAGGAAGACTGAACTCTGATCAGTAAAAAACATGAAATGCCCTCATGCAAAATAACAGCAAACAGCACAACCTTGAGACAGGTTGATAAGTTTAAATACCTGGGAACGATCATTTCATCAGACGGCAGATGCACATCAGAAATAGCCAGCAGAATCGGCCAGGCCAAAACTGCATTCAAGAAGATGACGGGCATTCTTATCAACAAATGTCTATCAATTAACATCAGGAAGAGAGTTCTTGAATGTTATATAGAACCAATACTGTTGTACAGTTGTGAGGCATGGACAGTCAACAAGCAAAGCCAGAACAAGATTGAAGCAGCCAAGATGTGGTATCTAAGAAGAATGTTGAGACTTCCATGGAGAGCAAAGAAAACAAACGAGACAGTCGTGATGGAGGCAGACACAAGTAGTTCATTCATAGGGAAGATTAGGAAAAGACAGGCAACATTTATAAGCCATTTTATGAGGAAAGGGGATTTGGAACACCTGGTCACAACGGGAAAGCTGGAGGGAAAGAGAGCACCAGGTAGACCCAAGGAGAAAATACTAGACGGACTTGCAGTGTGGCTGGGGACAGGGAGGGTGGAGGAGGTGCTTGAGGCAACAAGAGATAGAGACAGATGGAAGTCCATGATCGCCAACGCCATGCGGTAAGGCACCTGATGAGGAGGAGGAGGAGGAGGAGGAGCGTAATGTTTGACTGCTTTTGCAATGAAAAACACTCCCTGTATATCTCTTCGTTTCTCTTTGCCTTCCTCCTTTCCTCCATCTACTAAGTGTCAAGACTTTAGTAAAGGAAAAGAGCTGGCAGCTGTGCGAACTGGTGACTAGGTGGGTTGTCCAATAAAGAGCTGAAGGCCGCCGGTAGCTGGGTTGAACCTGGATAGTGCACGTTGTGTGGCTACAGATGGAGTTCATTATCTCCCCCACCTTGCCATTAGGCTTGTGAACAAGATGACTGGGTATGAATGGGTCATGCAGCGCATGAACAACTCACCTTTACTTGGCAAGATGGCTACTGAGCGGCGTCAGGAACTGGAAGGTAATTGTTTGACAATAGATAAGGCATTGTTCTGCAGGGTCCTGTCCAGAATCCTCAAGAGTTTGTTGTTAACTTTCACCTGCAGATTGACTGCTGGCTTCAAGACCTGATGACTGCAGGGAAAGTCTTGTTGACAGCTCAGAAAGACAACAAACTTAGGATCCCTAAAGACGCATGTCAGACCTACTTGAAAAGCAAAATATGCTGTGTCTGGAGCTTGATGTCTGACGGCTTTTGCGGTTGAATGAAGACCCACTGCAGATGTGTGTTAAAACAAAGTTGGGAGTTTCTGACTACTAAGTGTTAAGACTATGGTAAGTGGAGAAGTGCTGGCAGCTATGCAAGAGATGAAGGCCTAGAGTAAAGAAAAGAAGGATTCTCGTTCTTCCTTGGTCCAAATGCTAGGCTGGACCTGGCTGGTGTGCATTGTGTGACTATGTCCTGGGGGTTGTAATCCCCTCACCTTGCCATTTGGCTTGTGAACAGGGTAACTGATGACTGGGTCTGAATGGGTCATCCAGCACATGGACAATATCCCCTTCGCGTGGCGAGATGGCCACCATGTGGTGTTAGACCTGGGAGGTGAATATTCAGGTGGTGGTGGTGAGGCATTATTGCTCTGGCTCCTATCCAGCACTCTAGGGTGTTTCTTGGTAATTCAGGAATGACGTATCTGTAGGGTTTGTTTTTATGACTGGATTTGTGTGTGTGTGTGTGTGTGTGTGTGTGTGTGTGTGTGTGTGTGTGTGTGTGTGTGTTTGTGTGTGTGTTTGTGTGTGTGTGTGTGTGTGTGTGTGTGTGTGTGTGTGTGCGTGTGTGTGTGTGTGTGTGTCTGTGTCTGTGTCTGTATGTAAGTAGGCTCATGTGTGTGTGTTATAGTCTACATTGTGTCCTAGTTTTATTGTACGGGGTTAAGTCTGTCTGGTCATGTACATGTTTTGTTGTGTCCCAAGCCACAAACAAACAAACAAACAAACCGCGTATTCAATATAACAAAACAAGACAGACGCAAGTTTTCGGGCAATTGATCTTTGTCCAGCATATACAAAAGACACCAAGGAATAAATGCACAACAAACAGTAGAAACTTTCCAAACGTGGTGATGAGCAGGTAAAAGATGGCAGATGTGTACACTGGTAACTAAGGAACAGGGGAGACAAATGTATTCTAAAGCGTAAAAATCGTCATGCAAAGTAACTGTTGTTTTAACTTGAGGATGTTTAGGATTGAAATATTGGAAATTGAATATTGGAAATTTACAAACTATAATGCACTATTTGAGTGTCATATCTCTCACAAGGGTGTCCTATCTTGAGAGAGACTGTGTATATATATGTGCAAACACAAAGTAGTGACAGAAGGTTGAATGAATGGAAAAAATATGAATGTGAGAGGTAAGTGTAATGTTTTCAACATTTGTTTTATTGTTTAATTCGCATCACCCCCTTTGAATTGTGGTGCATAGTTAGGTTATATGATCGTTGTTCATTGAGCATGTAACAGCAGCAACGTATTGTCCTTGTTTATTTTAACAATAAGACTGACTGCGCAAGCTGTGTTCAGTGTTTTATTTATTGTGTATGATCAGCGTTCAATACACAGAACATCACAGTAAGGCTGATGTAAATGGGTTGTGCCTAGTAAACTAATTTTGATTCTTTTTCTTCATTCATCCATTTTCATTTATAAACAAACTGTCACCTGTTTTGTATGTATTCCTTGTATTTACCTTTAGAATGTGAAATTGGAGTGTGGAGACAGATTGCCTGAAATAGAAAACTGTACCCATGCAAATCCTGACTGTCAGAGTTGGGTGATGACAAACTACACATGCTACAAATTCATCAGCAGTGACACTCTACTCCAGTTTGACAGTGAGGAACAAAATCCATTCAAGAAAGCGAGGGAGTACTGTAAGTCCTTTGGTGGCCTCCTAGCAGCACCAAAACGTGACAATGACTTACGACAACTGATTGATTTACTTGACAGATTGAATGGGAAATGTTGCAGTACAATCATTGGTATACACTGGGGGGATAAATCTTTACCTAACATGTATAGAGAAAGTCTAACAACTGATGATAAGTCTGTGCTGCATAATAGATTAACACAGACAGAATATGTGGGTCATGAGGAACACACATCATGCTCGTTTCTTTCATACTCGGATTTGTCACCAAGAGTGTTATGGGAAGATAACTGTTTTGATGACGACGACCAGTCAATATACTTTTACTCTTCAAATATCAGTGCGATATGTGAATTCTCTCAGAAAAACCACACTAAGTCAGCATCCATACAGCTGCTCAACACATCGTTTTCAACAGACAGAAGGCATTTCACACGATGTCAGAATGGTCACATAGCACTTGCCTTCTTGGCA
>JAPXFY010006508.1:7500-12547 GCA_030674185.1 Monoplex corrugatus | reverse complement strand
CTAACATTACTTGTGTCAGTAGTCCACAAAGTAAAAAGTCAGGAGTTTACAAAATAAAGCATCAGCAGTCCACACAGTAAAACATCATAGTACCCACAAAGTGAAACGTCAGTAATCGACAAAGAAAACGTCAGTAGTTCACAAGATAAACGTCAGTAATCCTCAAGGTAAAACGTCAATAGTCCACAAAAAAGAATAATCCACAAGTATGGTTATTAAAAAATATCATTAGTCCACAAGTAAAACGTCAGTGACCACAAAATTGAAACGCCATCAACCCACAAAAATAAACGTCAGTAGTCCACAAAGTAAAGAGTCATCAGTCCACAAAGTAAAGAGTCAGCAGTCCACAAAGTAAAGAGTAAGCAGTCCACAAAGTAAAGAGTCAGTAGTCCACAAAGTAAAGAGTCAGCAGTCACACAAAGTAAAGAGTCAGCAGTCCACAAAGTAAAGAGTCAGCAGTCCACAAAGTAAAGAGTCAGCAGTCCACAAAGTAAAGAGTCAGCAGTCCACAAAGTAAGAGTCAGCAGTCCACAAAGTAAAGAGTCAGCAGTCCACAAAGTAAAGAGTCAGTAGTCCACAAAGTAAAGAGTCAGCAGTCCACAAAGTAAAGAGTCAGCAGTCCACAAAGTAAAGAGTCAGCAGTCCACAAAGTAAAGAGTCAGCAGTCCACAAAGTAAAGAGTCAGCAGTCCACTAAGTAAAGAGTAAGTAGTCCACAAAGTAAAGAGTCAGCAGTCCACAAAGTAAAGAGTAAGCAGTCCACAAAGTAAAGAGTCAGTAGTCCACAAAGTAAAGAGTCAGCAGTCCACAAAGTAAAGAGTCAGCAGTCCACAAAGTAAAGAGTCAGCAGTCCACAAAGTAAAGAGTCAGCAGTCCACAAAGTAAAGAGTCAGCAGTCCACAAAGTAAGAGTCAGCAGTCCACAAAGTAAAGAGTCAGCAGTCCACAAAGTAAAGAGTCAGCAGTCCACAAAGTAAAGAGTCAGCAGTCCACAAAGTAAAGAGTCAGCAGTCCACAAGTAAAGAGTCAGTAGTCCACAAAGTAAAGAGTCAGCAGTCCACAAAGTAAAGAGTCAGCAGTCCACAAAGTAAAGAGTCAGCAGTCCACAAAGTAAAGAGTCAGCAGTCCACAAAGTAAAGAGTCAGCAGTCCACTAAGTAAAGAGTCAGCAGTCCACAAAGTAAAGAGTCAGTAGTCCACAAAGTAAAGAGTCAGCAGTCCACAAAGTAAAGAGTCAGCAGTCCACAAAGTAAAGAGTCAATAGTCCACTAAGTAAAGAGTCAGCAGTCCACAAAGTAAAGAGTCAGTAGTCCACAAAGTAAAGAGTCAGCAGTCCACAAAGTAAAGAGTCAGCAGTCCACAAAGTAAAGCGTCAGTAGTCCACAAAGTAAAGAGTCAGTAGTTCACAAAGTAAAGAGTCAGCAGTCCACAAAGTAAAGAGTCAGCAGTCCACAAAGTAAAGAGTCAGCAGTCCACAAAGTAAAGAGTCAGCAGTCCACAAAGTAAAAGAGTCAGACGTCCACAAAGAAAAGATTCAGTAGTCCACAAAGAAATGAGTCAGTAGACCACAAAGTAAAGAGTCAGCAGTCCACAAAGAAAACAGCAGTAGTCCACAAAGTAAAAACAAAATCAATAGTGCACAAAGTCAAACGTCAAAAGCCCACAAAGTCAAACGTCAGTAGTCCACAAAGTGAAACGCCAATAGTCTAAAAAGTGAAACGTCAGTAATCGACAAAATGAAACCTGAGCAATTCACAAAATGAAACGTCAGCAGTCCAGAAATGAAACATCAGCAATCCACAAAGGGGAACGTCAGTATTCCCTAAAGTAAAGAACGAGCAGTCTACAAAGTAAAGAGTCTGTATCACCAAAGCAAAGGGTCAGCAGTCCACAAAGTAAAGAGTGAGTAGTCCACAAACTAAACGAGTCAGCAGCCCAGAAATAAAACGACAGTAGTCCATGAAATAAAGAGTCAGCAGTTCGCCAAGTGAAGAGTCAGCAGTCCACAAAGTATAGGGTCATCAGTCCACAAAGTAAAGAGTCAGTAGTCCACAAAGTAAAGAGTCAGCAGTTCGCCAAGTGAAGAGTCAGCAGTCCACAAAGTAAAGAGTCAGCAGTTCGCCAAGTGAAGAGTCAGCAGTCCACAAAGAATAGGATCATCAGTCCACAAAGTAAAGAGTCATCAGTCCACAAAGTAAAGAGTCAGCAGTCCACAAAGTAAAAGAGTCAGTAGCCCACAAAGTAGTCAGATGTCCACAAAGTATAAGGAAATCAGTCCACAAAGTAAAGAGCCAATAGTCCATAAATTAAAGAGTCAGCCATCCAAAAAAGTAAAATGTCATATGAACGAGTGTTGACATACAATATGACAGAGGGTTGACATTCATATGACACAGGGTTGACATACATATAACACAGGGTTGATATACATATAACACAGGATTGACATACATATGACACAGGGTTGACATACATATGACAGAGGGTTGACATTCATATGATACAGGAATGACATACATATGACACAGGGTTGACATACATATGACACAGGGTTGACATACACATGACAAAGGGTTGACATTCATATGATACAGGGTTGACATACATATCACACAAGGTTGACATGCATATGACAGAAGGTTGACATACATATGCCAGGGTTGACATACATATGACAGAATGTTGATATACATGACAGGGTTGACAAACATATGACAGAAGTTTGAAATACATATGACAGAGGGTTGACATACATATGACAGAAGGTTGACATACATATGACACAGGGTTGACATACATATGACAGAAGGTTGACATACATATGACAGAAGGTTGACATACATATGACAAAGGGTTGACATACATATGACAGAGGGTTGACATACATATAACACAGGGTTGACATACATATGACACAGGGTTGACATACATATAACACAGGGTTGACATACATATGACACAGGGTTGACATACATATGCCAGGGTTGACATACATATGACAGAATGTTGATATACATGACAGGGTTGACATACATATGACAGAAGGTTGACATACATATGACACAGGTTTGACATACATATGACACAGGGTTGACATACATATAACACAGGGTTGACATACATATGACACAGGGTTGACATACATATGACACAGGGTTGACATACATATGACCGAGTGTTGACATACATATGACACAGGGTTGACATACATATGACCGAGTGTTGACATACATATGACACAGGGTTGACATTCATATGACAAAGGGTTGACATTCATATGACAAAGGGTTGACATACATATGACAGAAGGTTGATATACATATAACACAGGGTTGACATACATATGACAGAAGGTTGACATACATATGACACAGGGTTGACATACATATGACACAGGGTTGACATACATATAACACAGGGTTGACATACATATGACACAGGGTTGACATACATATGACACAGGGTTGACATACATATGACCGAGTGTTGACATACATATGACACAGGGTTGACATACATATGACCGAGTGTTTGACATACATATGACACAGGGTTGACATACATATGACACAGGGTTGACATACATATGACAGAGGGTTGACATACATAAATACACAGGGTTGACATACATATGGACAGGGTTGACATACATATGACACAGGGTTGACATACATATGACAAGGGTTGACATACATATGGACACAGGGTTTGACATACATATGACAGAGGTTGACATACATATGACACAGGGTTGACATTCATATGACACAAGGGTTGACATACATATGACAAAGGGTTGACATACATATACACAGGGTTGACATACATATGACACAGGGTTGACATACATATGACACAGGGTTGACATACAAATGACACAGGAGTTGACATACATATGACACAGGGTTGACATACATATGACACAGGGTTGACATACATATGACACGGGTTGACATACATATGACACAGGGTTGACATACATATGACACAGGTGTTGACTACATATGACACAGGGTTGACATACATATGACAGAAGGTTGACATACATATGACACAGGGTTGACATACATATGACAGAAGGTTGACATACATATGACAGAGGGTTGAATACATATAAACACAGGGTTGACATACATATGGACAGGGTTGACATACATATGACAAGGGTTGACATACATATGACACAGGTTTGACATACATATGACACAGGGTTGACATACATATGACCGTGTGTTGACATACATATGACACAGGGTTGACATACATATGACAAAGGGTTGACATACATATGACCAGGGTTGACATACATATGACAGGTTGACATACATATGACACAGGGTTGACATAAATATGACACAGGGTTGAATACTTACACAGGTTGACATCATATCACAGGGTTACATACATATGACCGGGTTGACATACATATGAAAAGGGTTGACATACATATGACACAGGGTTGACATACATATGACACAGGGTTGACATATATACACAGGGTGGACATACATATGACAGGGTTGACATACATATGACACAGGGTTGACATACATATGACAGGGTTGACATACTATGACAGAGGTTGACATACATATACACAGGGTTGACTTTACATATGACAGAAGGTTGACATACATATGACAAGGGTTGAATTCATATGACACAGGGTTGACATACATATGACACAGGGTTGACATACATTGACGGTGTTGACATACATATGACACAGGGTTGACTTTACATATGACCGAGTGTTGACATACATATGACCAGGGTTGACATACATATGAACGATGGTTGACATACATATGACACAGGGTTGACATTCATATGACAAAGGGTTGACATACATATGACAAAGGTTGACATACATATGACAAAGGTTGACATACATATGACACAGGGTTGACATACATATGACAAGGGTTGACATTTCATATGACACAAGGGTTGACATTCATATGACAAGGGTTGACATACATATGACACAGGGTTGATTATACATATGACACAGGTTGACATTCATATGACACAGGGTTGACATACA
>JAPXFY010006507.1:0-12549 GCA_030674185.1 Monoplex corrugatus | reverse complement strand
ACAGCCCCCCGGGGCTGGGGTTTTCTTTGCTCGTTTTCAGGGAACTTTGGTACAGATGTAAAGCCCAGCCCTGTATAAGATTGAGGACCCCAAAAACCAGAAAAAAGGTAAAAAGCGTTTTCGCGTGAGCGGTGAAAATTTTGGCTTAAAACTGGTTTTTCCCTTTTACAAAAACTATTCAAATTCAGGTTTTTTGTTTGGGAAATTCTTGAAGTTATCCCCAATTTCCTAGTCTGAAAAAACCTTTTTTTTTTAAACCAAGGAAACTTAAACCCCATCGCTTCCCAAATGGACGGTTAAAACTGTTTGTCGGTCATATTCCAGTTTTCGACGCCACCAAAATTTTAAAATCTTAAGTCAGAGGGGTGAAGATGGAAAGGAGGGTAACAAACGCGGGTCCGTTTAAAGCAGTCCGGGTTTGGGTTAGGGTTTGGTGGTTCACCGTGACAATTGTTTTGGATATTTTAAAAAATTTGGAGGTTAATTTCCCCCCTCCAGCACGGGCCCCCATTTGAGTGTCAAAAGGGAGGGGTTTGGACAGTGGTTTCCAGTAAAAACCCAGACGGGGAACAAAACGTTTTCCCTTTGAAAAACCCCTTTAAACCCATTTTAAAGACTTTGGGGGGTGTTGTCGGGTAACATCGGGTTTGGGAAAGGGTTGTCACGTTTATGTACAGCAAGTTTCGTCTTTGGGGTCTGAAAAACCCCAAAATCTACAATCAATTTTCATTTTAAAACCCTTGGGGATATTTTCCCCAAAAAGGTGTTTGGGCCCACGGGATTTAGATGCACGCGGGTGTGCCAAGATGTTTAAAATTCTTTTTGTTTGTCAGGTGAAGTTACAATCACAAAATTTGTATTCTCTTCACACAGCTGATTTTCCCTGTTTTAGACTCCCCCTGACCCTGATACAGACAGAGCAGACGATATCAGATTGCCAGAAGGCCCCTGAAACCCTATAGTTTTGTCCTGTGATCTTCAAGTTCACTGTGGGGAAAAATGATGTATTTCAAGATCATGCGCGTTCTGGAAAAAATTTGGGAACCCAGAAAAAAGACCCCAAAGTTTTATCCTGGGAAAAACAATTTCTACAAACCAAATTTTCATGTTTGTCCCGTGATGATGACATTTTACAAAGTGCCTTTCCCCTGGTGTTTTGACTTCAGCCGAATGTCCCGATCCATAAAGAGTTCTTCTGTAAAAATCCTTCATGCACTGGTTTTCTGGGCAAAATGGTCAGGTGTATAAAACCCCCAACGTTGTGATGACCACGGGTGTTTTTCTGGACGACTTGGGGGAGGTTAAATCCCCGATTATTCCCCCCACATTTGGGACTTTTAAAGGAGGGCAAAAAAACCAGCTACTGTTATCAAAATGGGGGCGGTACAGGTTACTTTACTCAGCAGGGTGGGTGACATTTTCAATTTTTAAGTTTTTCCCCGACACTCCCCTATGGGTAATGAGAAATGGATGTACTGTCGCCTGTGTACAATCGATGTTTCGGATTTTCTGATTGTACTTTCGGTGAAAATTTTACAAAGACTGTGAGACATTTCCCCTTGTCTTTTGGGGGTTTTATCGGTGTCGTGGGTTTCCCAAAAATTTTTGTTCATGGAGTTTATCTGTGTGTTTGGGTGGGGGGCAAATGTCCGCAGCGTGAAAGATTGGGAAAGGCTGTGTGGGAAAACTTTTCCCGATGGGGTGTCAATGTCAAAAGGGCACTCTTTCTTATGTTCCCCGGGGTTTCTGTATTGGGTTTTTCCTCAGCTTCGCTACATGGACCCCCACAGGCTCAGGAATGGGCGTTGGTTTTAAATTTCAGAAAAATTTAAAAAATTTAAATTTTTTTGAGTCTTTCGTATTGTTCTCTGTTTTAAAATATCAAATGTAATGGTTCCCAAAACCCCGGCCTAGATCTGACCTACAAAAACCCCTTAGAAATTTTTGATAGGTTTTTTTTATCAAGCGTGGAATTTGGGAAAAGTTTGGTTTTAGGGAAAAACAAACCCCTTGGCGTTACTAGAGGTTTGCCATATTTTCTGTTTCATTATGTCTTTCAAAATTTTGGGCGTTCAAGAACAGTGTCCAAATAATTAACAGTAAAATGCCCATTACTTTCCCCCAAGTCCATACTTTTTAAAACTATCCCTTTTTTTTGGGGGATTTTAATCTTTTTAAACCCCGAGGTCCAAAACCCAGCCTAAATGACTGAACTGGACGTCAGGGAAATTCAATGACCCAAATTTGCTGGATTTCATTGTCAATGTGGGAAAATTTGGGAAAAACATTTTCTCCTTTAAATAATTTGACTTTTTTGCAAGGGAAATTTTTTTTAAAAAATCCCAAAAAATATGGGGTGTATCACCAAAAGCCCATGTTTTTTTTTTGCACATATTTTTACCAAAGGGGCTTTTCAAAGGGTTTTTTTTTTGGTTAATTTGTGCCTTTTTATTTTAGGGAAATTTTGGGTTTTTTTTATAGTATCAATCGTGAAAAAAAGGGAAAAATTTTTGGGGGTACTTTATCACTTTTATTGCTCATTTGCGGTTTTCTAAATCTGCATGGGAAATCAGTCAGGGAATTAACGTGGCCAAAAGAAATATTCTATGGACCCAAAACTTTTTACTTTGAAAAAACAGGGGTCAGTATTTTTTCTTGTAAAGGGGGCTGGGGGTTTTTTCCTTTGTCCAAATGGGGTTTTCAGTTTGATCCTCTGGTTTTGACCCCCGGATCACATCATTGTCCTTTGTTTCCCCCTTAAAATAAGCGGACATTCAAAAGACGTCTGACAGCTGCAGCTTGTGCGTGAGGGGGTGTTGGAATTTTGTTGGTTTTGTGATACCTTTTCTTCTGGACTGTGCAAAAAGGGGCCCTTTATGGCCAAATCTTGGGCTGTGTCGTCTGGCTCTGTCTGACAGTAAATTTCCAAAAAAAGAGTTCAGGTGGTTCAATGCACGGGTGTTTAACCCGTTTCCCGTACACTTTTTGTGGTCGTTGGTTAAGTATAATTTACAGGGCGAACACCAATCCATTTCCCAAACCTAATGGTTCCCGGGGGGAAATTGATTTATTTTCCTCAGTTACCTATTGTAAACGTGGGGTGTAAAAGATGTGTTTTTCTGGTTTCCATTTGGTTTTGGGCCCGTTTGATGACCTTTGGGTGGCCCGTAATGCCCCAGACAAAGGTCATGTGGGCCGTGGTTTATTTTTGCTTTCCCCCTTTTAACTGTGTAGTCAACCCCCCTGGTGTACATTTGGAACTGTTGTAGCACTGCGGGCGACGACAAGAACCCGGGGAAAAGGGGACTATTTTCAAGTGTTTAAAATACGACTTTTTCTATTAGGTAAAAAAACTTCCCTCAATGAAATTTTTAAATGACTTGAAAACCTGACCAGGGTCTCTTTTTTACAGAGCGGTTGTTTGCACGTCAACCCCTAAATAAAGCCTTCGATAGGACCAGCCCCTATCATCAAATTTTGCTGATGACGGACTCTTTTAAAGACGGTTTAAAAATGGGTTTAGAAAAAAACAAAGGGAGTCCAAGAAAAAGTTAAACAAACATAAAATTCCAAATGGTGTCAAGGGAAAAAAGATCGGGAAACAACCTCCCCAAGGTAAAGGTACTGTTCTGCCCCTTGACAACAAAAACAGCCAGTGAAAGTGTCCTTCAAATTACGTTCAGAGGGAAACCAAAAAAACGAGGGAAAAAACAACTTACCATACCTTGGATTTAGTTTTGATGGAATGTTAACCTTAAAAAAAAATGTGGAAACCCCTACACTTTAAAAGTAAAAAGACTTTTAATCCTGAAAACAATTTGGAAAATAAAGGCATTGGGAAAAAATGTCTCTTTTAACTATACCAAGCTGTAATAAAATGGTTTTTCATCCTTTTTGGGGCTGGGCCCACTAAGTTGTAAAAGGGCAAATGTAAACTAGAAAGAATAAAAAAACGAAGCAATTTAAAATGGGTTCCCCGGAACCACAAAAAAGGGCCCCCCCACGGAGACTATGTGATACCTGCTCGACCTTCCTTCAGTAAGGGCAAAGGGAAAAAAATGTAAAAGTAAAGGCAAATTTTTTTTTTTTTTTTCAGGGGGATTGAAGAAACCCGAAAACCCCCTCCACCAGATAGTCCGAACAGCAAAGGCAAAAGACTTCAACGGGGGAAAATCTTTGGGTGGGGACAGGGCAAGGGAAAACTCCTTTTTTGCATGAGTGTCAATTTACAAACACAAAGGGAAAAAAGGGGGAAAAAAACTAAAAACCGTTTCCTTCCAAAACTATTACCAATTGGGGACAGGGTTGAACCCAAAAAAAAAAATTTTCCCCCAAAAAAATAAAACCCAAAGAAATCATTAGGGGTTCGTAAAAAAACAAATGGGGTTTCACCCCCCCCTTTAAATCCCAAAAAAAAAACGCCAATTATCCCCCTTCCTGTTAAGGGGAAAATTATTGATCCCACATGATAAAGGGTTCTGCTTGGAATTGCAAAAAACCCAAAATTAACCGTGAGGAACAACTTCCCAAAAAAAGGGAATGGGCCCAAAGGAAACATGCATTTTAAAAAAAAAATTTTTCCAAAAAACTTTCCCCTACACGGGGTTAAAAAAACGGGGAAAAGGGGCCCACACGAAAAATTTTTCCCATCAAAATCTATTTCCCCCCTTTAAACATTTTTTAAACTTTTAATCATTTCAAGGAACGTCTTACCAAACAAAGATAAGGAATCCGGAAAATCCCTTAAAGGGATTTAAAATAAACCAAGGTTTTCAAAAAAATCCTCCGTTTTCCATGTTTTTTTGGGGTTTTGGGTTTTTCCTAAACAAGATAAAAAAAAAAAAAAGGAAGCAAAAAACAAAATTTCCAAAGTTTGATTTTTTTTTACAGTTTCCGATTTATAATTTTTTAAAATTTATGTTCCCAGGGTTTTTTTTGTGGGTTTTTTTGGGGGTTTTTCGGGTTTTGCTTTTTTGTGATTTTTGGGGGTTTTTTGGTTTGGGTTTTTTGGGGGTTTTGGGTGTTTTTTGGTTGGGGGTTTTAAGGTTTTGGCGTTTTGTAGGGGGTTTTGGGGGGGGTTTTTGGTTGTAGCGGTTTTGGGTTTTTTTAAATTTGGTTTTTGGGGTTTTGGTTTTTTTTTTGGGTTGGTTTTTGGGTTTTTTTTTTTTTGAGTGGGAGGTTTTTTTTTTTTGGTTGGGGGTTTTTTAAATTTTTTTGGGGTTTTGGGGTTTTTTTGTTGTAAATTTGGACGGGGTTTTTTTTTTTGGGGGGGGGGGGACTGTTTTGAGCGGTTTTTGGGTTTTGGCGGGGTTTTTGTGTTTTTAGCGGTTTTACGGGGTTTTTTTGTTTTATTTTTTTTGGGGTTTTTAACGGAAGCGTTTTGGTTTTTTTTTTGGGGGTTTTTTTGGGTGGGTTGACTTTTTTGTTTTTGTGGGGGAAATTTTGTTGAAAAAAGGCGGGGACGTTTTTGTTTTTTTTAGGAAAAAATTTTTTTTAAATTTTTTTAAAAGGGTTTAGCTTTCATGGGGTTAAATGGGGGAAATAGAGATTTTTTTATTTTTTTTTTTTCACCTTTTTTCCCCCCCCCCTTTTTTGTAATTTTTACACATTTAGAAAAATAAACAGGGGAAAAAATTTTACAATTTTTTTTGGAACGGTCGAAAAAAGCAATGAAAAGAAAATAGCCCCGAAACAACCCAAAAAGGGTTTCAAAAAAAAAAGGGGGTTTTCCAACAATTGCCATTAAACCGGGAAAAAATTTTAAGAAAAAAACCGATGAAGGTTTGGGAAAAGTACATTCAGCAAAAAGCCGCAATTGAGGGCCGAAAGTGGTCTCAAGAAATTGAAGCCAAAAGGGGGGGGAAAAAAAACAAAAGGGAAAAGTTTTGATAGGAGACGAAAAAAACTTTTAAAAAATTTAGGAAAAAACAAGAATTTTTTTGGGGCCATTTTATAAAAAATTTGGGCGGTCACAACGGAGAGGGGAAGGGAAAGGGGAAACCCGGAGACCCGGGGAAAAAGGGGAAACTTCGGGGGTACAGATAAAGGGGCCACAAAAAAAAAAAGAAAAAAAAACGACGAAATTTAAAGGCTTTTTAACAGAGCTCCTTCGTTGAAAGGAAATTGTCATGCTGTGCAGGGGGAAAAATGTCATTTCAAGCAAATGCGATCATATTCAAAATGTAAAAAGTGCTACTAGGGAAAGGAAAAAATATTACTGCGAAAAGGAAAATTTAAAAAAGTTTAAAATTGGGGATGGAAAAAAGGGTTAACTGAATATTTTAGGGAAAAGGGGGGGGGGGGTGAGAGGAAGGGGGGGAGGCTTTATAAATTCGGCAAGCATAAAGTTACATATTTTTGGTGGAGATAAAAAGGCTATATCGGGGGGGGGCCCGGGGGTTTTTTTTGTTAGATTGATGGGGAAGCCCCTTTGATTTCAACTTTATCCATATGCACCAACCCTTTGCAAATAAGAGGAAAAAATTTACAACTTTCACGAAAAATTACAGACAACCAAGGCTTAGGAAATCCCCGGGGGGCATTTTCAATGATGATGAGAGATTTTTTTTGCTAAAGTGGGACAGGGAAAAATTTTTTTTACATAGTTGGGAAAACCCCATGGCCCTTTGGGACACAAAATTTAAAAGGGGGAGAAAAATTTTTGAGGGAGATTTTTAAATTTACTTACTTTTAAATTTTTTTCCCTTTGGGTGGGGGGGGGTTTAAAAGCGCCGGGTGGGGGGAAAGGGGAATTGTCTTGGGGGGTTTGAAGACCCAAAAATTTTTTGGTTTTTTTTTTCCCCCCGGGGTTTTTTTATGGAAAGAGCTTTGGGTTTAGGGGTATTTTGTAAATTTGATTTCTTGTTGATGGGTTGAATTTTGGTTTTCCCCAAAAGGCCTTTTCCCTTTTGTTTTGTCCCCTTTTTTTTATTTTTGGTTTTTTAAAGGGGGTTTTTGAGGTTTTATTTTGGGGTTGTTTGGTTATGACTTGGGTAAAAAAAAGGAGGGTTTCCCCATAGGGGGTTTTAATGGGGGGTTTTTCGGGGGGGCATTTAGTGGAGGTTGGCTTTTTTTGGGCTGTTTTTCCTTTTTTTTTTTCAGGGGGAAATCTTTTAAAAATTCCCTTTGGCTGTTAAGGGTTTCCCTTATTTTGAAAATTTTGTTTGGTTTTATGCAGTATGCCCGGTCTTGGGGAGTGCTTTTTTTTGGCCCCCCCGGTGGTGGGCCCTTAGTGATTTGCTTGTTCCCTTTCGGGTTAAAATTTTTAAAGTGTCAGGGTTTTTGTTTTGTTTAATCGATCTTTAACAAAAAAGGAGGGGGGGTTCCCCCTTATCCGGCAGGGGAAAATTTTAGGCTGGGTACCCTGGGGTTGGGTAGTGGCCCAATTTTTTAAGGGGGCCCTTACGCTTTTTTTTCCCTTAAGCGTTTTTAAAAAATTTTGGTTTTTCTGAAAACGAAAAAGATAATCCCGTTTATGCCCCTCCCGGGCGACAAAAGCCGGGATTTTTTTTAAAGAAATTCCCGACGGGGGATTTTTTTTTGGCCTTGGGAAATTTTGGCACCCCACAACAAAAAACCCTTGATATGGCCGGCCCCCTTCTTTTTCCAATTTGGAAAATTTGCTTTTGAGGGACTTTTCTCTCCCCCCAAGCTTTTGAAAGATGGTGGTGACCCACTGTTTGCGGTTTCCCCGCCACATGGATGGCTTCATTTTGTTATGCCATGTCTCCAGTTTGCTAGGTAGATAAAGAAAATTAATTGTAATTGGAAAAAAAAATTTTATGAAAAATTTTCTTTAAAGGCAGACGACACGGTTCTAACCGCAAAAAATTTAAAAACCCGATCTACAAATTTTGTTTTTTGTGTAGAAACAAAAAGCGAAATAAAGGGCTGGGCTAAACAACAAGAATACTAAAGTCATGATAATCAGTAACAAACGAAAAACAAACAAAAAAACAAAAACCACGCCCCACGCAAACGCACAGAACGCACACGCACGCGCACGCACACCCACACACACACAAAACCCAAAAACACACACACACACCCCACACACTCACAAAACACACACACAAACACCCCACACAACACACAAGAAACCCCCTCTTTGCAAAATAACAACAAATGGAAAAAAACATTGAGACAAGTGGAAAGTTAAATAATGTATATGGGAACATTTATAAAAACCAGACGGCAGAAGCGAAATTGAAATAGCCAGCAGTACTGGCCAAAGGGAAAAACAGCTTTTAGGAAAAAAGGGGAAAAAGGGGTTTTTTAAAACACAGGAAAAGACGGGGGTTTCTGTTACGGTAATTTGGGTTTCCCCAAAGTCAGAACAAGATTGGACAAAATTTGTTTTTTTTAAAAAAAATTTAATGCCGGGACAAAAAGGGAAAAAAAGGGGACTCTTAAAGGGGCCAAAAAAAAAAGGAAAAAACGATGATTAAAAAAAAACAACACAAAGGGGCTTTTAAGACAAAAAAAACCCCCAAAAAAAGGAAATGGGGGGGAAAAAGGTAACCCCCAAAAATTTAGGGTTTGCAGGTGTAAAGAAAAAAAAGGGGGGATTTCCGTGGGCCAGTTTTCATATTTAAAAAATTTTTGGGCGGGGGAAGAGTTGCATGATAAATTTTCCCGGCACCAAACGACGGACGGGGAATGTTTGGAATAAAAAATTTTTTTGGGGGGTGGGTTTGGGGGGGATTTCGGTGTTTTTTTGAAGGCGGTTTTTTCAAAAATTTTTTCGGGTAAACCCCCCCCGGGGGGCAAAAAAAGGGTTTTTGGCAAAAAAATTTTCGAAAACGTTGCTTTTTCCCCTTGGACATGATAATTTTTCCCACGGGAAGCCCTATGTAAAAAAAGTTTAAAAGTTTGACAGGGTTTAAAACCCATATTTAAGGGGGAACCAGGAGAATTTTTTCCCCCCCAAAAATTTTTTCCAAAAGTTGTAATATTCTTTTTTCTAATTTTTTCCTTTAAACCTAAGTAAAGACAAAAAAACCAAATTTTTTTTTTTTGGACCTTTCCCGCCCCCCAAACCGGGGAAACCTAAGAAATTAAGGGAAGGAGAAAAAAATTCCCCTTAAGAGTTTGATGGGGGGGGTTTTCCCTTTTTGAAAAAATTTTTACAAATTGTAAATTTTTGTTTTTGCGTGAAAAAAAAAACTACGGTTTTGGAGTATTTATTATTGGGGGGGGCCCAAAAGGGGGGGGGAAATTGGAAAAATTTGATAAGGGGGTATTCTCCAAAGGGGGCCTTTACCCTTTTTTTTTTAAAAATTAAGAAAAAACCTTTTATCAAAAGGCCGTTTAAAATTTTCTTTTTTAAAGATAATTTTTATTAAAAGAAAAAAAATATGAAATCATTTCAATATGGGTTGTTGGGGTTGTTTTGGGTCCCTTTTTTTGTTTTTTTTAAAAAAAAAAAGGGGTTTTTTGTTGGTTTATTTAATTAAAAACCCAATTTTTTTGGCGTGTTTGAGGCGACCCCCATTTTTTTAAAAAGGTTGGGGAAGGCACGTTTTTATTTTTCGAACTTGAAAATTATTTTTGGGTTTGTTTCAACTTTGCGTTTTTTTGCCCTTTTTAATGGGATGGGGTCTCGGTTAAACCGGGTATGGATTTCTAAAATGTCAGGAAAGGTGAGGGTTCTTTCGGGAAAAACATGCCCCTTTTGTGTCAAAATGTTTCCCGGGAAACACGGTCGTGTGTGTCCTATAAATGTTGTCTGTGATCTAGCGTTCCATTGTCGGGGACAAATTCAGATGAGCGGAACTGTGGTAGCGTCTTGATATAATAACAATGGTTTGTACCGTTTTGCCAATTTTCCGTCTTGTCCTTTTTGATGGTATTAAAATTTTTTTTTAAACCCCCCAATAAAGTCCAATGAGTCCTGTCCTGAAACCACTATCGTTGCCCTGGAAGTTCAATGATTGTCTGCCTGTCTACACACGATGCAATGGAATGTAGGGACTGAAAGGCCCATGAGGACGAAGAAGGATGAAATGAATTGTCGTGTCGGGGTTTTCTTTCAAAGCAAAAATTTCTTTTTTTATTTTCTACTTGGTGCCATCTGTGTGTTTAGGGGCCTAAATGCCCTGTATGATGTTGAATTTTTCGTGGATTGATTGTCCTGCGGGCTGTCTGTGTCAAGGTCCCCTTTTTTTTTGTGTCATCGCCTTTCTTGCTGCCCTTTTCCCCCCAGTCCGTTTTTTGGTTGTAAAAGGTTTCAGGAAGGGAATTGTTGATGTGGGGTAACCATACCTATTTACCCTTTTGATTCTTGGGTCCAGTGTTCTTTGCTGTCCTTCAACCCATGGATTCCCCAAAATTTTTGCATTTTTTTGGGTTTCTCAGTGCAACAAATTAAAACATGTAAAACAGGGACATTTTTTTTTTTTGGTTTAGAAAATTTGCAAAACCTTTTCTGTCCAACAATCCTTAATTTCCCCTTCAGTTTTTGAGCCCTGTTTGATTTTCGAAAAACTGCATTCACAGTAATAATTTGTCGTTCCCCCACGCTGGCGTTTTTGGATAAAAAAGTTTGCCCCGTTCTCTTGTTTGCAGGATTTAAAATTTAACTTTTTACTCCTTTTTAAATACTGTTAGCAGTAAAGGTTTTCAGTAAACCCATGGTTTTTTTTTTTTTAACAAACCAAAAAAATTTTTAAAAAAACCATTTACCAATTTTTTCCCAACCTAACATATTTAAAAATTTTTTCCCATTTTACGTGTCATTTAAAACATTGAATCAAAAATTTATGTTGTCTGAAATATACCTCGAAACTTTGATGATACGTTTTGCTATTCTCCCAAAGACGACATTTCATCATGTTTAAGATTTACTTTAATCAGGAATGTATCGAGGGTTTTTCTGGGATCAGCTGTCTGTCAAATGAATGGTAACATTTTTGTTTTGTTGTACGTTTTTTTGACAGAAGAAAACGTCTCTAAAAAGGCTTCACTGTGTTTGTCATCAAACCCGACCATAGTGTTTTTCTGAGGGGGTCTAAAATTGCTATTTTTGGTGTTGGGGTGATGAATGTTGTGGTTGATATTTTATTATGATGACAAGTGGACAAACGTGTGGCTTGTAAGGTGGCTGGTTTTCTGTTTTTGTGTCCAGTGAGGTATCAGCTTAAAACCCTCTGGCTCATTTACAATGGGGTCGCTTCATTTTCCTTGGCTTTCCTTTTAGCACTTGCCCATTTGGGGAGAACCCAAAAGCAGCAGTTTGGGTTGGGTTGGGGGACCTTTGGGTTTGGGTTTTTGGATTATTGCATTGTTGGGGACTTTTCTTCCGGACTTAAAATTGGGGGGTTCTACAGTCAGACAGGTATCTGCATTCCCCACCTGTCACTCACCCAAAAATTTTTTAAAAAGGGGGTTTTTTTCCTTTTGGTGTTTTGTTCGTCTTTAATTTTATTTGTTTGCTCTTTTCTCAGCTGGTCAAAAAATTTTTTTCTATGGTCTTTAAGAAGAATCCCTGACAACCAATACGACCAAAGCATCACGGCTTTGACCATAGAAAAGGGGGTTTGATCACTGTAGCTGAAAAACAGACTTAATGTGCGGGTTTTCCCCTTTGGGGTTTGTGTGGTTTTTTGGCATTGGTGGTACTCCCTTTCCCTGGGGAGGTGAACGGGGCCCTTTGGCTTTTTTGTACTCCCCTTTAAAAATTTGCTTCTGAATCCCTTTATATATACCTTAAAACCCCTTGGCAGAAAAAAAGGGAAGGGAAAATCCCTTTGAGTTAGAGTTTTTAAAATGGCTAGAATCTCAGGCAGATTTGATCTATTATCCCTATTTTCCTTTTTCCCTTTATCAGGTTTTTCCTATCTACCTTTTTATCTATTATATATTTTACCTATCAATCTTTTTCTTTCTTTTTCTAATATTCTTCATTTATAAAGAAAAAATTTTTATTATTAGATTTTTAATTTTTAAAAAAAATGGGTTTAAAATTATTTTTATCACATTTTTAAAATTTTTAGATAGGTTGATAGTTTGATGTTTGATTTATTTACGCGAAATTTTTTTTTTTTTTAAAGGGGGATTAAAAATAAAAACAAGTTTTTTGAAAACCCAAAAATTTTGGGGGGGGTGTATTAAATGCAGTCCATTTTCTCATATAAAGAAGTCTTTGAAGAAACATCCCCACCTGTATCATGGTGAAGAATATGCCATTCCCTGCTGTTTAAAACACAGGTAGATATTGCGCTCAAATTTTAAATGGACTGTCATAAGTCCATGCCCCAACATGGATCATCCATTTTTGTTGGGGTTTTTTATTGGTTCCCGCAAATCGCCCGAAAATTTAGCCCCTTTTTAAAAAACTCTAACTAAAGGGATTTTCTTTTGTTTTTTGCCCTGTGTTGAAGGTATATATAAAGGGATTTAGAGCAGAATTTAAGGGGAGTACGAAAATAGCCAAGGCCCCCGTTTTACCTCCCCCGGATGGGGGGTACCGCCAATGCCAAAAAAACCCCACAACCCAATGGGGAACCAGCACATGAAGTTGTTTCAGTACAGTGATCAAAAGCCGTGCTT
>JAPXFY010006506.1:7500-12549 GCA_030674185.1 Monoplex corrugatus | reverse complement strand
ATTTTCAAGGGGGGTTTCTCTTGTCTCAAATGCAACTCCTTCAACTGTTTAAACATTCCACCGTCTTCTTTTGACTTTTCGTGCCAAAGAATTGGATGTGCTTTATAGGACATATATTGCCTCACGTACTAGTGCACATACCTAAATGCACACGCACACGCACGCACCGCACACTAAAGCACGCTCTTTCTCTCTCTCTTTCGCTCGCTCTCTCTTTCTCTCTGTCTCTCGCTCTCTCTCTCTGTCTCTCTCTCTCTCTCTCACACACACACACACACACACACCACACAAAAACCACCCCCCCACCCCACCCCCCCCCCACAACACACACGGGGCGAATATAATCCCCTAATCTTTTCAGTCAGTTTATAGGTAGGTGTGGGACAAACGTGCCTTTTGGGATAGGCCGTAGATTGTACAAAAGCTCTTAAATGACTACCTTTGTAAAGTATGCTCTTGGTAAAGTATTTCACTTAGATGTCCCCTCCTGATGCAATTTTCCAGTTTTTACGAGATCAATAATTTCGCCTGATATATTCACCTGATGAATTTGAAAAAAACATCTTCAGAAAATGTGTTTTTCTTTTTATCTGGCAAGGCAAATGTGACAAAAATCAAAAGAAAAACGACTCAAAAAGCACCAAAATGGAGGTTTGAATATCCCCGATATTGAGAAATTTATTACAGCCTTAAATTTTGTTTTTCCTGGTTGAGAAAGTTTAAAAACGAAAAGAACACAAATGGAAAAATATTTCTAGTGAAGTCTATCCTTTCTTGATGAAATAGAAAAATATGGTTCTAGCTATGGATTACACCAAGCTAATGATAATGTATTCTGGAAGCACGTTTTTAAAGCATATACAATTTCTGAAAGAAGTATAAATTAGTGTCACCGACAGATTTACTTTCGAACCAATTTTTTTTTAATGAAAAAATTAAAACGGAAATGATGTAATAAAATCTGTTGATTGGATTGGAAGGGGCGTTTATTGCATTGCACATTTTTAAATTTATAACGGATCATTTATGACACATGATGACTTTAATAGAAAATACAATATGAATGTGAATTTTATAACGGGTGCAGAGCATTCGATTAGGGAAAAACATAAAAGAAACAAAACTGAACATCCAAGTGACTGTGCACGTGATATCCCTGCTGCACTGAAAACAATTCACTCAATACGAAAAGGAGCATGGCTATACTATGATATTTGACAACAGATGACACTTTTCCAAATGTTGTTCTAAATGGTTAGAAAAGTCTGTTCTAAATGGTTAGAAAAACTGGAAACAAACGTCCCATGGAAAAAAGTATTTATGAAAATTCACAAAATACAAGAATGTAAACTAAAATGGTTTCAAATACGCATTGTGCATAGAATTCTAGGAAACTAATATCATTTAAGAAAAATGGGACTTGTAGATAGCTTCCACTGTGACTTTGGTATGGAAACGAAAGACAGCATTGATCACATATTTTGGAAGTGTTCACATGTCAACAGATTCTGGGAAAGGATAGGAGATGTGTTGAGGTCAAGTTGCGCGACTTGTGCAAACATAAGATTAACTGAAAACTTAATTTTATTTGGCGCTGACGAAAACACGCACACAGATCCAATACTTGACCTAATAATAATCTTAGGAAAAATGTATATTTACAAAAATAAACTCGAAAAAAATCTACCAAACACCATCTCTTTTACTAGATATCTTACCAAAAAATATCAAATAGTAGAATATAATGCAAAACTGAGCTGGAATTCACACGCTTTTAAAGAAAAATGATTGCCATATTTGTCCCTGGTAGCAGATGAAGTTTGATGTGACTTTCAAATGAAGTTTGATGTGACATTTGGCTTCTTTATGAGATTAATGAATGTGTGACCTGTCTGTTTATATTTGAATATTTGCATTGCATATAATTGTAAATGATTGTAAATTCATGCACATAGAACCTCTGATGAAGATGTAGGCGTTTTGCACGTGTTTTGAACTTTGGGCTCATGCGGATAATCTTGCTTTGCTAAAGCGTTCATCGTTGACCTTTTACTGAGAGAGAATACAAATGAAATACAAACAAACAAACAAACAAACAAACAAACAAGCAAACACCAACAATAACAACTAAAATCTAAATCTGTATAAACTAAACGACCTTATATTGTTTAAGCAAACATAACAGACTAATAGATATGGCGCATGCACATGATTTTTGTTCAATCCATTGTATACACATCTTGTTCTTTTCTTTTATGATATTGTAATAATGTTCAGCAAACATTGTATTTATTTGTATTGTGTCAAAAACGAAATAAAAAAAAGTTTGAAAAAAAAAGATTTCGCCTTGTGTTTGTGTTTGTAATTCATCCATTGATGCTGTAGAACGCCCTGTTTGAGATCCACTTTGGATGACTGTCTCTTTTTCTTTCATCTTCTGCACCTCTTCTGTGTTACTACCTCCCAACGCCTGTCATGTCTGTTCTCCCCCCCAAACTCACCCAAACAGAGGTCACGTTGATAACAAGGCGTTAACCCTTTGACTCCTGCACCCTTTCTACCAGCATCCTGCATCGTCAGCCATGCTGGCAAAGCAAACACTTAATCCTTTGATTCCCTCACCCTATCCACCAGCTTCCTCAGGAAGTCAAAGGATTAAGTTTTTGCAGTTGGTGGATAGGGGTGCAGTAGTCAAAGGGTTAAGGGCCAAGAATCTGAGACACTTTTTCCATGTTGTTATGGTAATGAAAGTGGGAGTGATAGTAATGAATCTGTGGAATTCCATTTCGGATGGAGGCTGAGTGACAGGGTTGTACTACTCTACACTTACTTTCATATTTTCTGGCATCAACCAGGCCCGAGAGACACAGGCACTCGTGGCTCGTGGAGGTGAGTTTTCGTCCAAAACTTTGGATTCCACGGTAGGAGCCGATCGGCCGGTCAGGACCGATTAACCCCGCAGTGAATTTTGGATTGATGGGAGGTTTGACCCGCGGTCTGGCTGTCTGTAGTAGTAGTAGGGCTCCGTCATTTGGCGTCGACTATGGATGATGCGCCCTTGTGTCGTGTCGAGTGGAGTTGACGCCTCTTGAACAACGTCAGCTGTGGCTGGTAAGGCCGATTCGGGAAAGGCAGTCTCGGTGGACATTGGATGCGTGTATGGATGCTGGCCATGGGGTTGCCTTCACAGGAGTTCGCTGTCCGCCTGGCTGTCTTTTCCAGTCTGTAGCATATTGTATATTAACCCTTGGACTCCCGCATCCTGTCCATCAGCTTCCTGCATTGTCAACCATGCTAACAAAACAAAAACCTTCACTTTTGACTCCCCACCCTATCCATCAGCTTCCTGCAGGAAGCTAGTGGATAGGATGAGTCAAAGGGTCAAGTTCTTGCAGTTGGTGGATAGGGTGCGGGAGTCAAAGGGTAAATCGTGTAGCCACGTTTCACCAACGTGACCGGTGGTTGTGGGTGTCTGTCCAAGGCTTTGGAAAAGTACGTGTGTACTCACTCCATTTCCTTTTCCTTCCAGCATGGCATATTGTGGATTAAATCCATTGTTCTGTTGCAGGATTGTGAAGGGTGGGGTATGGACACCCTATTGTTTTTGGTCGTAGGATCAACATTAGTTCTGCCCGTTTATGTGTTGTGTGTGTGTGTGTGTGAGTGAGTGTAGTGTAGTGTAGTGTAGTGTAGTGTAGTGTAGTGTAGTGTAGTGTAGTGTAGTGTGGTGTGGTGTGGTGTGGTGTAGTTTGTGCGCACCCGCGTGTGTATGCGTCTGTCGTGTTTTGTTTTGTATGTGTGCGTACGTACGTATGTTTGTGTGAACCTGTGCGTGCGTGTGTTTGTGTGTGTGTGTGTGTGTGTGTGTGTGGTGTGTGTGTGTGTGTGTGTGTGTGTGTGTGTGTGTGTGTGTGTGTGTGTGATTCCTTCTCGCTCGTGTGTGGTGTGTGTGTATTTGTGTATGTGTGTGTGTGTGTGTGTGGTGTGTGTGTTTTGTGTGTGTGAGAGAGAGAGAGAGAGAGAGAGAAAAGAGAGAGAGAGAGAGAGAGAAGAGAGAGAGATGATTTGCAAAGAGCAGCAGCGTGTGGTCCCTGTGGCGATGTATCAGTTCCGCATGACTCTGCTCTTGATAAAAACATTGAACAGTGAAAAAAGTATTGCTAATTGACTCTCTCTCTCCCTAGGGCCCTCTCTCTCCCTCTCTCTCTCTCCCTTTCTCTCTCTTTCTCCCTCTCCCTCTCTCTCTCCCTCTTCTTCTATCCCCTTTTCCCTCTTTCTCCCTTTCTCTCTCTAGCAAATATGTTTAATTTTTTGGTTATTTAAAAAAATTAATTGTTTGTAGAGCCCATCTCCTGTTGCTTTATTACAGGTAGATAAACAGCGGCAGGTACATATGCAGATTGGCTATGAGCTAAAACCTATACCATCGGGGGAAAAGTTTGAGCTTCAGAATTTCTCTTCCTCCCTCTCCTCTCCTCTCTCTCTCTCTCTCTCTGTTTGTTCCCCTCTCTGCCTTTCTCTCTCTATCTGTCTCTTGTCTCTTTCCCTCCATCCCTCCCTCCCTCGCTCTCAATCTGTCTCTCTCCATAGCTCCTATCTTTATCCACTTGACTCTTTCTGTATGTCTGTTTCTGTCTGTCTCTGTCTCTCTCTGTCGCTATCTGTCTCTGCCTCTCTGTCGCTGTCTGTCTCTGTCTGTCTGTCTGTCTATCTCCCCCTCTCTCTCCCCCCTCTCTCTCTCCCTCTCTTTCTCTCTCTCTTTCTGTCTGTCTCTCTCTTTGTATGCGTGCTTGATTCAGTGTGTAAAAGGTATGAATAGGTATTGTTAGTCGCGAAGGAGAGGGAGAGAGAGAGAGAGAGAGAGAGAGAGGGAGAGAGAGAGTTTTTGTGCTTGTGTGTATGTGTTGTGTGTGAGTATGTGTGTATGTGTGTGTATGTGTGTGTTATGTGTATGTGTGTGTGTGCGTGTGTGTGTGTGTGTGTGTTTATGTACGCATGTATGTGCCTAGCAGGGAGGCTTAGGGGACACCTGTTGTTTCTTTGACTTAA
>JAPXFY010006506.1:0-2500 GCA_030674185.1 Monoplex corrugatus | reverse complement strand
CTCTGTCTGTCTTTGTCTCTCTATCTGTCTCTCTGTCTCTGTCTCTCTGTGTCTATGTATGTGTGTCTCTCTCTGTCTCTGTCTGTCTGTCTCTCTGTCTCTCTCTCTGTTTCTCTCTGTCTCTCTGTCTCGCTCTTTCTCTGTATCTCTGTCTGTCTGTCTGTCTGTCTCTCTGTCTGTCGGTCTCTCTCTGTCTGTATCTGTCTGTCTCTCTGTCTCTGTCTGTCTCTCTGTCTGTCTCTGTCTGTCTGTCTATCTGTCTGTCTTCCTCTCTCTCTCTCTGGGGTGTATGTTAAAAAAAAGTGTCATACAGGTTTTTACCACAACACAGGAAATTTTTTTTTTAATTCTCGGAACGACCAAGAGAAATGAACGTATCAAGGGACTTAGGCCTGATCGGTCCCGTACACTGCCAAATGTAGAGTTGTCTCTCTTGCGCTGTATGAGCATTAAACTTACCTGGGTTTCTGACGAAGCGAAGCAGAATCGTTGTTTTGCTGTGACATCTCAACATTAAAATTGTCGGATTTTTTACTTTTACTTAGTTGTTTAGTTAGTCGTTTGGTTGGTTACATTTGTGTGTGTTTGTGTTTTGATTTTATGCGGTTGGAGAGGGGAGAGGTGAAAAGGGGGTGGGGGTGGGGGTGTTTCTGTGTCTCAGTGAGTGAATGTGCCGCGTTGTAAGCGTGTTTGTGTATTAATGTGTTCGTGTGCTTGCGTGTGTGAATGCGTGTATATGTATGTATATATATATATATATATATATATATATACATACATATATATATATATATATATATATATATATATATATATATATATATATATACGTATGTATGTATATATATACATATATAGAGAGAGAGACAGAGAGAGACACATGTATGTGTGTATATATATGTATATATATATATTATATGTGTGTGTGTGTGTGTGTGCACGCGCGCGTGTGTGTATATATATTTGTGTTTGTGTGTGTGTGTGTGCGTGCGTTCGTATTTGTATGTGTATGAGTGTTTTGTGTGTGTGCATGTTTGTGTTTTTGTGTGTGTTTTTTGTTGTTAATATACTTGCTTATGCGTATGTGTACCTGTGCGCGTGCGTGTATATATGTATGTGTGGTGTGTGTATGTGTGTGTGTGTGTATGTGTGTGTGTGTGTGTGTGTGTGTGTGTGTGTGTTTGCGCGCGTGTAGATGTATGTATGTATGTACTTGCGAGCGTGTGTGTGTGTGTGTGTGTGTGTGTGTGTGTGTGTAATGGTACAGGATGATGATGGTGGTGGTGGTGGTGTTTGGACACGTTTTATGATTTTGAATGATAAGAAAAAAAAATTTAACTCAGTAAATAAATGGTCAGTTGTAACAGCTTGCACATTTCCCCCACTAAATGAAAGAAGGACATTCCAAAAACGACCTTCTTTTACATGCGACTTATGTCGAGAACAGCTTTTTTGTATAGGCGAGAGAACAAACGATTTCAAATTATGTTATTTCCTGCAGCGGTATATTCATACCAAATGCAGTTAAATATTGTTTACGTAAAAATCATAATTGTTAGGCTTCACATTGTATCTATTACAGAAAAACGCAAAACAGAGACAAGAAACACAAATTATGTAACTCTTTCATTTTTCTTTTCTGAGATATATATATATATATATATATATATATATATATATATATATATAATAATAAACATTCACATGTATTATTAGCAAGACATTGTTGTAGTCACACAAGATATAAACGTCAAGACGTATGAAAATCAGCAGTAGTTTTATAAAAGGCGTACACATGTTTGTAAAGTGTAATCGTTTTACAAAAATCATAAACATACAAGGGTGAGTTAAAAGACAAAAAGCATTTTTTTATGTGAAAAGATATCTTGGAGATCGCATACGTCACAGTTTCCATCAAAGGCAAATATGTCAAAACCATTTGCATCAGAAAGTGTTCAGAATCCCTGTCAGTTTTACATTGTATTCTTCTGTGCAGTATTTTGTGTTATTTCATGAAAGAAATTATATTAGGATTTTTTCCCGAATTTGTATATGTATTTATATTTTTTTTTCTAGAAGGATTATCAAATCACATGATGGATCTGTGTATGTTTTCATCAGCTATAGAGAGAAAGTGCCAGTCCAGAAAGTCAAAAACTTTTTCATGGCTAAAGAAACTAAGAATCCGGGTAATTTTGTATACATCTAAGTAACTGATCAAATCATACATTTGTCTTATATTGGCTCGTAGATACTTGTTTGGAGAGGCTGTATATTCTTTACAAATCAAGTTTGGAAGAATTGAATTTATACTGTCTACAATGCACGCAGCACAATTTTATATACTACAATTATTAATGGAGTGAATTTCCATTTGTTTTATTATGTACTCTCTGTGGGTTGTGAGGTTTGGAATGCAGGTAATAAGTCACTGTTATTTGAGTTCACAAAACGTTTTTTGTTATGTATTATCTGGTTTATGAGGTTTGGAATGCAGGTT
>JAPXFY010006505.1:0-2500 GCA_030674185.1 Monoplex corrugatus | reverse complement strand
GAACAGGACCAGGTAAAACGCCCCAACAGGGATTTCATTATCAGGTATTGGGGGTCCCCTTTCGTCTTGTCTTGTCTTGTCTTGTCTTGTCTTGTCGCACCAGGAAATGCAGGAGGAAAGTTACTGGCCATCTATCAAATTTCATGCCAAGTGGCAGGAGCTGAAAAATATTTGAATCGGCCACATTCATCACCAGAGGTGACCTGATCATGCATATGATAAACACAAGAAGAACTGGAAGAAGCAGTTTTCTAGTTAGCTAGCTCAGTTAGTTTAGAGACACACACAGGCCTTGTTAGCCAGCTGAGTTAGTTTAGAGACACACAGTCTTTGTTAGCTACCTCAGTTAGTTTAGAGACATACAAGACCTGTAAGCTAGCTCAGTTAGTTTAGAGACACACAAGCCCTGTTAGCTAGCTCAGTTAGTTTAGAGACACACTAGCCCTGTTAGCTAGCTCAGTTAGTTTAGAGACACACAAGCCCTGTTAGCTAGCTCAGTTAGTTTAGAGACACAGAGGCCTTGTTAGCTAGCTCAGTTAGTTTAGAGACACACAAGCCCTGTTAGCTAACTCAGTTAGTTTAGAGACACACAAGCCCTGTAAGCTAGCTCTGTTAGTTTAGAGACACACAAGCCCTGTAAGCTAACTCAGTTAGTTTAGAGACACACAAGCCCTGTAAGCTAACTCAGTTAGTTTAGAGACACACAAGCCCTGTTAGCTAGCTCAGTTAGTTTAGAGACACACAAGCCCTGTAAGCTAGCTCAGTTAGTTTAGAGACACACAAGCCCTGTAAGCTAGCTCAGTTAGTTTAGAGACACACTAGCCCTGTTAGCTAACTCAGTTAGTTTAGAGACACACAAGCCCTGTAAGCTAGCTCAGTTAGTTTAGAGACACACAAGCCCTGTTAGCTAGCTCAGTTAGTTTAGAAAAACAGAGGCCTTGTTAGCTAGCTCAGTTAGTTTAGAGACACACAGGCCTTGTTAGCTAGCTCAATTAGTTTAGAGACACACAGGCCCTGTTAGCTAGCTCAGTTAGTTTAGAGACACACAAGCCCTGTTAGCTAGCTCAGTTAGTTTAGAGACACACTAGCCCTGTTAGCTAGCTCAGTTAGTTTAGAGACACACAAGCCCTGTTAGCTAGCTCAGTTAGTTTAGAGACACAGAGGCCTTGTTAGCTAGCTCAGTTAGTTTAGAGACACACAAGCCCTGTTAGCTAACTCAGTTAGTTTAGAGACACACAAGCCCTGTAAGCTAGCTCTGTTAGTTTAGAGACACACAAGCCCTGTAAGCTAACTCAGTTAGTTTAGAGACACACAAGCCCTGTAAGCTAACTCAGTTAGTTTAGAGACACACAAGCCCTGTTAGCTAGCTCAGTTAGTTTAGAGACACACAAGCCCTGTAAGCTAGCTCAGTTAGTTTAGAGACACACAAGCCCTGTAAGCTAGCTCAGTTAGTTTAGAGACACACTAGCCCTGTTAGCTAACTCAGTTAGTTTAGAGACACACAAGCCCTGTAAGCTAGCTCAGTTAGTTTAGAGACACACAAGCCCTGTTAGCTAGCTCAGTTAGTTTAGAAAAACAGAGGCCTTGTTAGCTAGCTCAGTTAGTTTAGAGACACACAGGCCTTGTTAGCTAGCTCAATTAGTTTAGAGACACACAGGCCCTGTTAGCTAGCTCAGTTAGTTTAGAGACACACAAGCCCTGTTAGCTAGCTCAGTTAGTTTAGAGACACACAAGCCCTATTAGCTAGCTCAGTTAGTTTAGAGACACACAGGCCTTGTTAGCTAGCTCAGTTAGTTTAGAGACACACAAGCCCTATTAGCTAGCTCAGTTAGTTTAGAGACACACAAGCCCTATTAGCTAGCTCAGTTAGTTTAGAGACACACAGGCCCTGTTAGCTAGCTCAGTTAGTTTAGAGACACACAGGCCTTGTTAGCTAGCTCAGTTAGTTTAGAGACACACAGGCCTTGTTAGCTAGCTCAGTTAGTTTAGAGACATACAAGCCCTGTTAGCCAGCTCAGTTAGTTTAGAGACACACAGGCCTTGTTAGTTAGCTCAGTTAGTTTAGAGACACACAAGCCCTGTTAGCTAGCTCAGTTAGTTTAGAGACACACAAGCCCTGTTAGCTAGCTCAGTTTGTTTAGAGACACACAAGCCCTGTTAGCTAGCTCAGTCAGTTTAGAGACACACAAGCCCTGTTAGGTAGCTCAGATAGTTTAGAGACACACAAGCCCTGTTAGGTAGCTCATTTAGTTTAGAGACACACAAGCCCTTTTAGCTAGTTCAGTTAGTTTAGAGACACACAAACCATGTTAGCTAGCTCAGTTAGTTTAGAGACACACAAACCATGTTAGCTAGCTCAGTTAGTTTAGAGACACACAAACCATGTTAGCTAGCTCAGTTAGTTTAGAGACACAGAGTCAGTGGACAAAAATCTTTCAGGCGTTGTGTAAATTATTTCAGTTTTATCATCGTCCACCACTCCAGCTGTATCAGCTTATCA
>JAPXFY010006504.1:7500-12554 GCA_030674185.1 Monoplex corrugatus | reverse complement strand
CTGGTACGCAAGTACATGAATGGGTGTGTATTAGAGAGAGAGAAAGAGAGAGAGAGAGGAAGAAAGAGAGAGAGAGAGAGGGGAGAGAGAGAGAGAAGAGAAGAGAAGAGAGAGGGAGAAAGAAAGAAAGACAGAGAGAAAGAAAGAGATAGACAGAGAGAGGGAGGGGAGAGAGAGAGAGAGGGAGGGAGATATATATATAGAGAGAGAGAAAGAGAGAGAGAGAAAGAGCGAGATAAAGAGAAAGAGAGAAAGAGAGAGAGAGAAAGAGAGAAAGAAAAGCAGAGAAAAAGAAAGAGAAAGAGAGAGAGAAAGAGAGAGAGAGAGAGAAATAGAGAGAAAGAGGGAGAGACAAACAGACAGACAGACAGACAGAGAGACAGACAGAGAGAGTTGTGTGTGTTTGTTAAAAGCGTGTACGTATAATTATGTTCGCGCGCGTGTGCGTGCGTGTGTGTTTGTGTGTGTGTGTGTGTGTGTGTGTGTGTGTGTGTGTGTGCGTGTGTGTGTGTGTGTGTGTGTGTGTGTGTGTGTGTGTGTGTGTGTGTGTGTGTATGTGTGTGTGTGTGTGTGTGTGTGTGTGTGTGTTGTGTGTTTCTGTTGGTGCGAGAATGGGGGATTTTTTTTGGGGGGTAAATATGGCAGGTTGGTGATGAGGTTGACATTTAATCTCAGTTTAAATTGGAGTTCTAATGAGCTCTTGGTCCTGTGTTGTGAGACTTTGCAGAGTATTTTTTATGGTTTGTTGTATTATGTCTTGTTTTGTTTGGTTTGTTTTTGTTTGGTTTGGTTTTGTTTGGTTTGGTTTGGTTTGGTTTAATTTTTGGTTTGGTTTGGTTTGCTTTGGTTTCCTTTGCTTTGCTTTGTTTTCATTTTGGTTTGTTTCTTAAATGAAAGAAACTGAGACAATGGTGACTTTAGACGTGAATCTTTTTGGGAAATTGTGTGTGTGTGTGTGTGTGTGTGTGTGTGTGCGCGTGCGCGCGCGTGTGCGTGCGTGCGTGCGTGCGTGTGTGCGTGTGTGCGTGTGTGTGTGTGTATTTGTGTGTTTGTGTGTGCGCGTGTGTGCAAACGTTTGTGCGCGACAGAGAGATGAACTGAGTGTGAAAAAGTGGGAAAGAAATCAAAACACTTCATGAGAAAAAAGGACAGTAGCATTATATCACCAAAGGACATATTGTATGGCTAGTCCTTGCTATTTCACTCATATAACAAAAGCGTAAAGACATGAAACTGAGTGAAATTGGTTACTCAAAACTAAACAAATAACACAAAAACGAATCCTAAAAGTATACATTACAAAGGAAAGGATCACAAACATACAAAGGAAAGATTACAAACATACAAGGAAAGGATTACAAACATACAAAGGAAAGGATTACAAACATATAAAGGAAAGGATTACAAACATACAAAGGAAAGGATTACAAACATACAAAGGAAAGGATCACAAACATACAAAGGAAAGGATCACAAACATACAAAGGAAAGGATCACAAACATACAAAGGAAAGGATCACAAACATACAAAGGAAAGGATACAAACATACAAAGGAAAGGATCACAAAAAGGCAAACTATAAAGGAAAGGATTACAAACATACAAAGGAAAGGATCACAAACATACAAAGGAAAGGATCACAAACATATAAAGGAAAGGATCACAAACATACAAAGGAAAGGATCACAAACATACAAAGGAAAGGATTACAAACATACAAAGGAAAGGATCACAAACATATAAAGGAAAGGATTACAAACATACAAAGGAGAGGATCACAAACATACAAAGGAAAGGATCACAAACATATAAAGGAAAGGATCACAAACATACAAAGGAAAGGATCACAAACATACAAAGGAAAGGATTACAAACATACAAAGGAAAGGATCACAAACATATAAAGGAAAGGATTACAAACATACAAAGGAAAGGATCACAAACATACAAAGGAAAGGATCACAAACATACAAAGGAAAGGATTGCAAACATACAAAGGAAAGGATTACAAACATACAAAGGAAAGGATTACAAACATACAAAGGAAAGGATCACAAACATACAAAGGAAAGGATTACAAACATATAAAGGAAAGGATCACAAACATACAAAGGAAAGGATCACAAACATACAAAGGAAATGATTACAAACATACAAAGGAAAGGATCACAAACATACAAAGGAAATGATTACAAACATACAAAGGAAAGGATCACAAACATACAAAGGAAAGGATCACAAACATACAAAGGAAATGATTACAAACATACAAAGGAAAGGATTACAAACATACAAAGGAAAGGATCACAAACATACAAAGGAAATGATTACAAACATACAAAGGAAAGGATTACAAACATACAAAGGAAAGGATCACAAACATACAAAGGAAAGGATCACAAACATACAAAGGAAAGGATCACAAACATACAAAGGAAAGGATCACAAACATACAAAGGAAAGGATTACAAACATACAAAGGAAAGGATCACAAACATATAAAGGAAAGGATCACAAACATACAAAGGAAAGGATTACAAACATACAAAGGAAAGGATCACAAACATACAAAGGAAAGGATTACAAACATACAAAGGAAAGGATTACAAACATACAAAGGAAAGGATCACAAACATACAAAGGAAAGGATTACAAACATACAAAGGAAAGGATTACAAACATACAAAGGAAAGGATTACAAACATATAAAGGAAAGGATCACAAACATACAAAGGAAAGGATCACAAACATACAAAGGAAAGGATCACAAACATACAAAGGAAAGGATCACAAACATATAAAGGAAAGGATCACAAACATACAAAGGAAAGGATTACAAACATACAAAGGAAAGGATCACAAACATACAAAGGAAAGGATCACAAACATACAAAGGAAAGGATTGCAAACATACAAAGGAAAGGATTACAAACATACAAAGGAAAGGATCACAAACATACAAAGGAAATGATCACAAACATACAAAGGAAAGGATTGCAAACATACAAAGGAAAGGATTACAAACATACAAAGGAAAGGATTGCAAACATACAAAGGAAAGGATCACAAACATACAAAGGAAAGGATCACAAACATATAAAGGAAAGGATCACAAACATACAAAGGAAAGGATTACAAACATACAAAGGAAAGGATTACAAACATACAAAGGAAATGATTATAAACATACAAAGAAAATAATTATAAACATACAAAGAAAATAATTACAAACAAAGTGAATAATTACATACAAAGAAAATATTTACATAGACAGAAAAGGATTACAAACATGCAAAGGAAAGAATTATAAACATATAAAAGAAAGAATTTGTTTGTGTGTGTGTGAGTGTGTGTGAGTGTGAATGTGTGTGTGTGTGTGTGTATGTGAGTGTGTGTGAGTGTGTGTGTGTGTGTGTGAGTGTGTGTGTGTGTGTTGTGTGTGAATGTGTGTGTGTGTGTGAGTGTGTGTTCGTTTGCTTGATTTAACGTCTTTTCACTATAAGTGATATTAGACGGGGAAAAATGGCATGGAGGATGAAATAAGGGGGGGGGGGGTGTGGAGGGGAGAGGGGAACAGAGTAAGGGACGTAAAAAAAATTAAAAGGAAGCGGCAAGGTCTTAAGAAAAAGGATGTGGATGAACAGAGAAATGAAACTAGAACAACGCTAACATCAATAATGTAAAAGAAAAATCGTCATAAAAACAAAACAAAACAAAAATAATCATAATTATAATAATAATCTTAAAGTAACGCATTAACAGGACTGTGAACCAATGATTCTGAAATTTTAACTAACAAAACTTGATCCGATACTACTTCTTTAAAATGCGTTTCAAGATAGTTTCCTTGTGTAAATGTCTTTGGTAAAAAGGAACGAAGCTTTCTGCAGTAAAACAAACAGTGATACAATGTGAATTGTTCGCCACAAATACATAAAACGTTGTTACAATATTTTGTTTTCAAAGCGTTCAGTTGAATGCGAAAATATGTCATAACAATTAATCTCAAATGATATAACGAGGAATACTGCAAATTTTTACAGATATTTTGAACTGAAAGTTTGATTCTTTTTTGAGACACAAATTTTTCATTTAAATGTTCATGAAATCGAATCCATGATGCTAATTCTAGCGAGTTGTAAGCTTCTTTTACCGAGGTGTTAACATGTAATTCTATGGAATTTTCAGAATGGAGGGCACCGGATTTAGCTGCTCTGTCAACTACGTTGTTGCCATGAAGACCAACATGAGAAGGCACCCAGCATAAATTGATTTCCGAACCATTTATCTTTAAACAATGTATTAGATGATTTGCCTCAATAATTAAGTCAGGTCTTGTGTCTGTATCAAAAGACTGTAAGGCATATAATACAGATTTTGAATCAACAAAGAGAACTACTTTGAATGACACAGGCCGAAGGCTTATTAAATAATGCAACGCTTGAACAACAGCGACCAATTCTGCTGTATATATAGATACATTTGCCCCAATGAAAAAAGACTTTTTAATGTTAAATTTTGGAACATAAAAGGCTGCTCCAGCGCTCTGGTTTGCTAAGACTGACCCATCGGTAAAAATGTGGAGGTGGGTACTGTACTTTTCATCGATGTGTTCACAAGCTGTGGATAGCGTAATGTTGACATTATCATCTTTTTTAACTTTTGCATAATCGAGATCAAATGTGGCATTTAGCATTTCCCATGTAGGGATAGGCGTTATCGTTGGTTTCTCAGCAATTTCATCTATTGTTATGTTGGACTGTTTGATCAGGCCAGATATGTAAGTTGCGGCTGTAATTTGTGATGAAATGTTTTTTGCTCGTTTTGGAAAGTCAGTATCAGACCTGATCTTAATTTCTTTGCTCACAAAATTATCCACTTGTGAAGTAGTTCTAATTGCAAACTTTGCTGTAGCTAACTCACGATGGTTGTTTAAAGGTAGAATTCCAGCAACTTTGTACGTTTCCAGAGTAGAAGCATGAGTTGGTACACCTAGTGCAATTTTAAGACTTTTGCAGTCCAAGCTCTGAATCTTTTTTAGTAAATATTTGGGT
>JAPXFY010006503.1:0-12556 GCA_030674185.1 Monoplex corrugatus | reverse complement strand
ATTCTATTATCTGTTTTTTTGTGAGGAAAATTTCAATGAGGGCAACTTCAGTTTTTTTCCCTTTGTTTGTTGTTTTGGTGTTTGTTTGTTTGTTGTTTTCGCTTGGTGTTTTTTTTCGTTGGGCAGAGTGGTGGAAATAAAAGGGGTTTAAGTTTTTTTTTTGCCATAACACCCGATAATCAGGAAGTAACATAATAATATGTGTAAACAAAACAAAAAAAAACAAAACCAACAAACAAAACACACAAGCAAGCAAAAAAAACAAAAAAACAAATAAAATTAACAAGCAAAAGCAAATAAAAAAAACACACAAGCATACAAAAAAAAAACAAACACAAAACACAAACAAAAAAAAACAAAAACCAAAAAAGTAACAAATAAACAATCACACAAAGAAGAACCCCAAAACACCAACCCACACAAAAACAAACAAAAAACAAACAATGAACAGACACACACAAAAGCCTACACCTATTCGATACTTTTACAGTCAGCACCACCCTAAGGCTTACACAATACGAATAATGCGCGCGTTTGACGCCACAAGTTAATTTTCTCACGAGCGCATTTCGCGCCACAACTCCCGCGCCTGTCCAGGCCCCTCGCACCTGCGGCACGTGAAGCGACCCCGCCTCCCCCCACCCGGGGGAAAATGGCGCCAACGGCCTGTGGGTGTGTTGCGTTTTAACCCTACCATTCCCCACCCTACCACCAAACTGAAAAGAATGAAAGGTTAAAGTTTTCTTTGTTTTCGAATAATTTATTTATTTTTTTTTTTATTTATTTACTTCATTACGTTTCTTTTTTTTAAGTAAGTCCACATAAGCTGCATTTCATGTAACCTATTATTCCCCGGGAGGCTAAAGAATACCATATAAAATATAGACTGATAAAACAAGTCTAGGATGGCCTCCAGACCTAGCCAGTCAGGGTTCAAAATGCAGGTTAAAGGCATGTCCACGGTCCCATACCGTCACCTGTGACTTAGTGCATATGGGAAATTCGTTCCGAGCGCGGAGACTATCGGGAAAACCGAAATAAAACTAAAACTTGTTATCGTGGCCGATAGTGCGAACATGTAAATAGACTGAGGAAACAAAGGGGTTAAGTTTTTGTTTCGTATCATAGTGATGTTGCAGGTGCGGGTGGAGGTAGATGAGGGAATGGAAAAGGGTTAAGTTTTGCTTTGCTACCATCGCCCCCTAAGCAGGAGCTAGCTGGTTGTAGGGGGGAAAATGAAAAGGGGTTTGCACGCATAGGGTGGGGAGCGAAAGTGTTAAAGATGCGAATAAGCCCAAAAGGGTGCACGCAAAATTTATCTAACGTTTTAATGGCATAGGTCAAAGGCCCCCATTTTTTCGTGGTTGGACATCAAGATGGGGGCCCATATTGTGCTGAATTTGGTGGAGGAGCGAAAATACTGTTGACTGTCTTGTGGGGGTGGGACAAAAAAGCGGGAATATTGGCTTTCATTGTGCACAAGTTGGAACACTGGTCATAAGCTCTCGTTTTTTTTGCCATACCCGTTGTTTAAGGCTATGATAGCACAGAGAGGGTTGGGAGATGTACTGGAAACGATATGGGAAGATTCGTATGGGGAGGGCCATGATCACCCAACGCCATGCGAAGAAAAAAAATGATAGATGAAGTGGAAACAGAAATGGCAGATCTGATCTTGAGTTCAATCCCCTCGCAATGTTAAAAACTGTGTTCGCCGTCCATGTTTAATGCTTCCATCATTCTAGCGGAAATATGAAATTGCCCCCCGATTTTATGTCTTGAGTTTTAATCCCAGCTTGCAATGTTTTTAAAATGTGTTAACTGCTATGTTAAATTCTTCCTCATTTTGGGGTGTGAGTTAGTGTTTCATAGGTCCCATCTACCCCTTCCTCATTAAACCTTGCCGACTTAGGGGTTTTTTGCCGGCTCAAGGAGTCTGTCAAATAACTGCTGGCGGATAGGCATATGGGAAAAGTCCGAGGGGATGAAACCCTTTTGAACAACTTCCGTTTGTTTTTTTTTTTGTTTTTGTTGCTTTTTTTGGGTTGTTGTTGTTGTTGTTCTTCTTCTTCTTCCTTGTTTTTTTCTTCTTTTTTTTCTTCTTCTTCTTTTTTTCCCTTTTCCCTTCTTTCCTTTCTTTCTTTTTTTGTTTGTTTTTTGTTTCTTTCTTTCTTCTTTTATTTTTCTTCTTCTTCTTCTTCTTCTTTTCTTCTTTTCTTCTTTTCTTCTTCTTTTCTTTTTTTTCTTTTTTTTTTTTCTTCCTTCTTCTCGTCCTGCCTTACAACAAAAAAATTGGGACAGTTTTTTATAACCATGCTAAAATATCTGGGAAAGTCACTAAACAGACGCACACGCACTTGATATACCCAGAAAGAATAAGCGGATCACTTTTTTCTTTTCCCTTTCTTTTCTCTTCGGGGTTTTTTTCCTTCATCCCCCCCCCCCCCCCTGCTGCGTGGGTTGTTTCTTCACAAAGGGCCTTTTAAAACTCGGAAAGGCAAAAGAAAAAGACACCCGAATGCTGCTCAAACTTCCAGAAATCTCTTGGACCGGCGACAGAACATGGCAGGTTGAAACACATTCACATCAAAAACCCATTGCCCTTTTGTGCACATCTCTTGTTTCTCCCCGTTTAAAAGCTTGTTTTGGAGGTCAAGCCCTTATTTGCATCAAGTTTTTTTTTTTTTTGGGGATTACATATTTTCCATGCCATCTCTTTGCCCTGTGCATCATTGACAAAAAATCGGGGGTTTCCCCAAATATGAACGTAGTTCATGCTTTTCATCAGCTCGCCATTCAAAAGCAAAAACGAGTAGAGCTAAATTAAAGAAACTGCTACTGTTATTTTTTTTTAAAGCCCACCGGTGCAGGCCATATAGGGTAAACCACTTCAAAACAAACACAATTTCAACGGGGAAAAGAAAAGAAAAAAAAAGTTTACATGCCAATGCATTCGACACACAACCCAAAGGGAATCCCCTGGCGTTGACCATCCGCCCCAGTTTATTGCATAGGAGATTACGAAAACATACTTAATACAAATTTAAACATAAATAAACACTAAAACATAGAAAAAGGTGCTAAGTCACCGAAATTTGCTTTGCATATCTCATTTTCCCTAGAACCAAAATGCACTTAATAATGTCCCCAATCTCAATCCCCAAAAGAAATTACGAAAGATTTTAGGAAACATACAGGCGAATGGACCAGCAAGGCGAAAATGATAGGAAGAAAGACATCCCCAAAGGGGGAAGAAAGAAACACAGAAGTGGGAAGAAAAGAGGAAATTTCTAGCACAGATTTCCCAAAAAGGTGGGGTGCTTTAACTGAAAGGTCCCCAGGTATCCCCACAGGGGTTTAATTAAAAAAAACTGCTGCCTATCGTAATGCTTGAATCTTTTTTGGTTTTCAAACTTTGTTTTTTCATAAGCCCCCCAAAAAACACAACACACACAAAACACCAACACACAAACCCACACACAACACACACACACACAGGGCACCAACACCACACACACACACACCACACAACACACTCATCATACCACCACTACCCCAACCACTCACTCACACACAACAAACACCCACACACACTCACCTACACCACATCCCAACACTCCCCAACCCCAAACATCACACACACACACACACAAAAACCCACACACACATACACCCCCACACAAAACACACAACACCACACACGCCACCCCCAACACACACACATACATACCAACCCACACCAACACACCCACACCCACATAACAACAACAACACACCACCCCGCAGACATACACACACACACAACCACGCACCCCACGCACGCACACACACAACACAACACGCACACACACACACTAATCATACACACACACATAACCCAATCACCCCAAAACCCAAAACATACACAACACACACACACACACACACACACACACACACACAACACACACACACACACGCACGCCACCGCACGCACACAACACACACACACACACACACGCCACCACACATCACTATACACACCACATACACACACACACTCATTCACACAACACATACATAATACACACACACACACTCATCAACACAACAAACACACAACCACACTCACTCACCACTCACACACTACCACACACACACCCCCCATACACCACACCACACCACACACTCAACACTCTAAACCACCCACAACACAACACACAACACCCCCACAACTCACCACACAAAACACACCACCCATACTCACACACACACACACACATCACACACACAACACCACCACACTCACTCCACCAAAACCCACACACTCATCACCACCCCACAACACCACACACACCACACCACTCACTCACACATCACCACACACACCCAAACACACACACACACACCTCATCACTCACAAAATTTCCACACTCACACCACACCACACACATACACACACACACCACACAAAAAACACACATCACACACACACACACCACACACACAACACACACCACACACCACACACACACACACACCCCCTTTTCCCCCATTTCGGGCCTTGCCAGTGCAACGGTTTTGCGCAGTCCACGAAGTTCCCAGATAATTGCTGCAGTTTTTTTTGGTGAAGTGATAGGATTTGCCGAGTGTGACTAACAAACCCCCAAAAACCCGCTAAATTTATTTCGACCCCCGGGGTTTTTTGTTTTTTTGTTTTTTTTTGTTTGTTTGTTTTTTTTGCTTGTTTTTTTTTGTTTTTGTTTATTGAATGGAATGTTGCAAGAAAAGTGTGTACTACACACGGCGTTACACGCCTTCAACAACCACACAACCACACACACCACGCGGTACACACACTCATTATATATACATACATACCACAACCACACACATACTCCAACACACCATATACACACAAACCACTCACTCACCACACAACACACACACCACACACCAAAACCCAAACTCACACACAACAACACACACACACACAACACACAACACACACACACCACACACACACACACACACAAGCGCGACCCAATGGCGTAACCCAAAGATTGCTACCCCCACCAAAACAAACTGCGGAATGCAAGCCATGGACCACTGTAAACCGGCAAGACATCGATTGTTCTCCTTCTCACCCATTATCCCCGTTTTTTTAGAAACGACGAGTAAAAGAAACTGCTTGATCCCTCCTCGTTTGAGGGGGTCAGAGAGATTTGTTGTATGAGGGAGGAGGCTAGCATGTGCTCCCGAAAACCCCCAGTGTTCACAATTAAATGCTCACTGTGTTTGCGTCAGTTAGCTAGGGAAAAAAAAAAAAAAAGGTTTGAATTTTTGTACTGAGTTTTTATGGAGATTCGTTGCACCGTGAAATTCCATATGCCCTCCACCCAAATCTGCCAAATTGTCGCCCCTTGTGGTGCCAACCTTTTTCCCCAGAAAGGTCCAAAATTTTAACGGGAATACAATATTTCAACGGGAAAAAAAAAGGAAAAAGAAAATCAAGTAGGCCAAAACCATGTCAAAAATATTCATGCCCTAACCAAAGGCGAGCCCCCGGCGTTGTCACTCCGTCCAAAATTTATCACCCGTGGATTTAAGAAACTTAATATAAATATAAACATTACTAAGGACATTAAACATGTACAAAAAGGGGCCTATATTCCCCAAAAATTGCTTCCGCATATCTCATTTCCCGGAGCCAAAAATGCACTAAAACATGTACCCAATTATCAATCCTAAAAGAAATTTCCTAAGGCATAGAACACATACAATAAAAGGACCAGCAACGCAAAAAAACTACAGGAAAAACGAAAAAACAAGGAAAAGAAAAAATACACAGAGTGAAGAAAAAAGAAATTTCTAGTCGGAATTTTCAGGGGGAATACTATTTTATACGATAAAACCCCCCCGGCTCTCCCAGGAAAAGCTTTTGATGTAGAGCAGGTTTACATTTTTATTGTATCAGGGTTTGTTATTAGACCCAGCAAACCTTGTACCTTTGACTTTTATGACTAAAAAAAGATTGGGTTTTTTTTTGAAATCGCTTCTAAAAATTCCATTTCACGACCGCAGGCGTCATTTATTTAAGCTTTGACCTGTTTAGTTGAAGTTCTCGGGCGTCATTTTGGGTTCGTGGCCCAACTAAATAAAAATGGATTAAAGTTTTTATGTACTTGGTACTCTGACCAGGGTCCTCCCCGTCACAACATTGGGCCCCGCCCTTGGGTCCTGTTTGTAAATAGATGGATTTTCGGGGTCATTTTCTATCAACAATGTTTGTTGACTTAGCGGGAGAAAAATGAGAGGCACTTTAAAAGTGAAATCATCGGGTTTTTTTTTCAAGAGTGACATAAACTTTTTTTGGAAAGTCATTTTTCTTTTCCTTTCTGCCCCTTTTTCCCTTCTTTCCTTTCTTTTTCCCTTTGATTTGCCCCTTAGATTAAATTCCATTTCCGGAGATCTTCATTTTCAAAAGAGTTAAATTAAAATTTTTCGTCCATGACACGTCGACAGACTAAAGACAGAGCAATACATTTCAAAGAAATTCGTCCCCTCCAAACTCGGTCAATCCTTAAACTATGTTTTCTTTTTTAAAAAAACTTTTCTTAACTGAATCTTAAACAGTTTTTTTTTCTGTTTTTTTTTTTAGGGGGGGGATAATTACAGGTGCGTCAATCCTGTAAAAACAGATTTATTAATTTTTTTTTGAGCGGTATAAAAGTGACTTGGTTTGGCCTTGTATATAAAAAAAGGGGTAGATTTTTGTTTTTTTGTTTTTTTGTTTTTTTTTTTTTTCTTCCCCGGCGTTTTACGAAAGGTTTTAAATTAAAACCCACTTCCCAGCATGGCCGCGGTCTGCGGATACAGAAATTTTTGTAACGCCCCCCCCCCCCCCCCCCCCTCCTGTTTTGGAACCACAAGAGCGATCTATTTTGTTTTTACATAGCAGCGGGTTCCCCTTTCCTGTCATGTTCTTTTTACTCAGAAGGGTCTCTGTTTCTTGTTCTAGATCATTCACTTTTATTTCTTCCCAAAATTTTTTCCTTACTCCCCAAAAGAGAAGCATGACTGCGCCCCAGGCGTGATGAAAACATGCAAAAATCCGCGTTGTCTGCTAGGTTGGTTTTTTGATTGATTTGGTTTAGTTGTAAGTTGGCACCCACCCAGGTGATATGGCCCCCCAAAAGGGGTGGATAATCATCTCAGGGAAGTGGGGTGAGGAGGACTTATCAAAACCTATCCGGGACCCCCGCTGAACAACAAAGATGTTAAGATGGGACATGAGAAGGGCCCGTTTTAATGTGCCCCGGACGAACACACAACCATTAGCATGTGAACCCCAGTTCAAACCCAATGAGCAAAATGGGACCCGGGGGGTTTTTTTAGGGAAGTTTGTAGAAATTTTTTATGCTTCGCGGGGGTTTGGGGGGAGGGGGACTCGCTGGACTTCTGGCCTTCAGAAGAAAAAGAAGGAGAAGAAAAAAGAAAAAAGAAAAAAGAAGAAGAAGAAGAAGAAAAGAAGATCGCACAATGAGAATGGGCCCTTAGGAAAAAAGGCCGTAAAATCTCGTTCAGCTGTCCACCCTCCACTCTTTCACCGCAAAGCATAGAATAACATGAAGGGGATGGAAGGGTGGACACAAGAAGAAAAAAAAAAAACCTGAATGGGCCCTTTTCAGAAAAATGTTCCTCTCCATAACCCGCATCCTCTGTTAAGGGGGTCAGCCTTTTTGCAGAAACCACCCAAAATCCGGGGCTTTTCTCTCCTCAGGGGCGGTGTTTTTTTCCCCTCTGTGTAAGGTGGGCTGATACATGGACAATGTGCTCATGTCTGTTTTCCTCTTCATAATTCCTTGTTCCCTGGGCTGTGTGATCCCCCTGCGGCTGTTTGTTAAGGGGGGGTTTTTTACTTGCTTTTAAAAGGAATGTGCCTAGGTGAAAATCTGCAGTCTTAGCGGCTGCTGAGGAAGTCTGGTGTGTGCGGGTTTTGGTTTTGTCGGCAATGCAATACAACCCTTTAATTGATTTTATGTCTTGGGTGTGTGGTGTTGTGTGGGTTTGTGTGTTGTTTTTTGGTGTGTTGTGTTGTTGTGTGTGTGGTTGTTTTGTGTTGTTGTGGTGTGTTGTTTGTGTGTTTTGTGTGTGAGTGGTGTGTTGGGGCGTTGTGTTTTGTGTATTTGGTCTGTGTATGTGTTTGTGCGTGTTGTGTGTGGTGTGTGTTGTGTGTTGTGTTGTGTTTGTTGTGGTGTGTGGGGGTATGGGGGGTGTGTGGTGTTTAAGGATTTTTTTATAAGCCTGTTTATCTAAAGGCATGCGTAGTCTGCTAAGAACTCACAGGGGGACCCCAATGGTGAAAATGAAATGAAACAAAAAGCAATAAATCCCGTGAAGCAAAAAAAAATACCTAACTATCGAAAGCCCACTTTCCCAAAAAAGAATAAAAAACGAAGAACAAATGAATAAAATGAAAAAATCGTTATTTATAAAAAATTTAAAAAAAGGATCAATCAATCAATCAGTCAATCAACAATCAATCAATCAATCAAACAATCAATCAATCAATCAATCAAAAGTAACAATGAATGTTGCAGCCCAGCATTAAATTGACTGATATTAGTTAGTCCCCAACCTTATATTGTGTCTCTTTCCCCCCAACTTTTCCCTTTTGCCCCGGTGCCTAATTTTTTTTTGCCTATAAAATGTCCCCATAAATGCTACTTGCCTTTTCTTTTTTTTTTTTTTTTTTGTCAAAGGCTTTCTTGTGTCTGCCTCCTTCAAGACTGCTCGTTTGCTTTTTTTGCTGGCCATGGAACCTCAAAATTTTTCTTAGAAAAACCACATTAAATGTGTCTTGTTATTTGACTCAAAAATTATTTTTTCTGTTGTCTGGGTTTTGATATCGCGGGTGGGTTTTTTTTTTTGGATAGAGCAATGGACCCAAAATTAAAATTAGAGTTCAGTCCCAGCCAGCAAAATTAAAATTATTGTCCTCTTCGCTCCCCCCTTAATGTTTCCACATTTTTGGTGGGATCAAACTTTAGTTTTCTATGTCCTTTCTCCCCCACCCACCCTTCCCATTTCGAGACCTTTTTCAGCTATGGGGGTTTTGCAGGGGCTCAAAGGAATCAGCCCCTAGTTGCTGGCGATTTGGATGGGGCGCAATGGGGATTGTCCGATGAGATGAAACCCTCTTGAACAAACTCCGAATTAATCCAAACCCTTTATGGTGAACACTACGGTCACTTTGAGTTTAAGTTTTACCTAGATTATGGTTAATTTGTGCAATCCCCTCCTCCGCCCCCTTCCCTCCCCCCCCCCCCCCCCCCCCCGTGAGGATGCCGGGGGCTCTTTCAGTCTAAATAGTATCCCCACCTTTTGGAAATTTTTGTGCTAGAAATTTCCTTTTTTCTATCGCTCTCTTTGTTTTTTGCCTTTTCCTTTGCATTCTCCGGTTTCTTTTATCATTTTCGCCTTAACGGTCCTTTTACCTGTACGAGATCGATAAAGTTTACGTATTTTTCTTAGGATTGAAACTGGTCATGATCAAATGCATTTTTGGCTCAGGGAGGGGAATCGGAAGCAAATTTTAGGTAATTTAGCCTGTTTTTAGATATGTTTTTGGATCCTTAGGTATGCTGAATTTGTGTTTGGGTGTATTTTAAATCTGTGCGTAAATTTGGAAAAGGAGTGGTCACGCCGGGGGGCATTCCTTTGATTATGTGCGCGAATGCATTGAGACGGTACTTGATTTTCTTTTTTGTTTTTTGTTTTTGTTTGTTTGGGTTTTTTTTTTTGTGTTTTTGTTCCCCTGTGAAATTTTCCTGTTTGAACGGTTATTTGCCCTGACTGGCGGTACGCAGTCGGCTGGGCTTTAAACAACAAAACAACAATTGTACAGTCCCCCATGGTTGGTTTATCAGCAGCGTATCCCCGTCAGTGTGTAACCCCCGTGTCGGCGTGTCTAACCCCCCACCATCCATCCTGCCACACGTTCTCTTCAAACTCCACGGTCGTAAAATCAACACGACGCGTTACACAGCAAGCTGGATTTACCTCCCCCTGACCAACCATACTTACTGATTGGCTGTTAGCGATAAGAGACAACACGGACAACAAGGTAAATTACCAAACCACATTGCCCATTACAAGTGTTGCCAGTCCGCCAGATGAAATCCCGTTTACGACGTCCTCAGCGCGCGCCTCGCCGGTTCTTTTGACCAATAAACGATCGGGCTCACCCGAGGGGGGGTTAAGCGCGTCAACTCCGCAAGATGGCGCATGGACAAGCAGACGTAAAATTCGGTCTGCTTAATTTCAGACAAACGTTAGGTGTACACCATGGAGTTGGGACATCAAGGAATGCCATTCATCAGGGGTAGAAGGCGATGATGAAAAGAATGTAAATTCTTACTGCTTACGGGAAAGGGACAATATTTCACGAGACTCTATTTGCTTGATAACTCTAGCCAGTGAGAGTGCTGGGTTAGAACTTGTTTACGACTATCTTGGGTTAAGACTTGTTACGACAAATCTTGCTTATATATTTTTGTCCAAAGAGATGGAATGATTTTATGCATGTTTCATCTACTTATGATTTTTTTTTTCTTTTAAAATAGCAAGGTTTTCCTAAAAAATTTAGAGAAAACGCTTGTACAAGAATTATTTTAAATTTATCCTTTGGCTATTTACTTTGCGTCCTCAGCATCCCCCCTTCAGCAAAATACACGAACTTATCAGAGGAAGCGACATAGAAGACTGGGGGGTAAATTTTGGGTGGTAGAAATGTCAAATTTCCGCTACGAGAGGGACAAGGATTACTGGCAGAAAAACATTACAGGCTTGGGGGATTTTTCCTGTACGGGGGAAGCCCGGGTTTGGAAAGGCAGCTGGGCGGACTTTAAATTTTCAAAGAAAAAAAAAAGGGTTTAAATGCATGTTGCAGGAAAATATAACACTGGGGACAGGACCAGATCATGCAAACCCAAAAGTCCCTCAAAAAAAATTTGAAAGGACTTTGAAAATTTTAAGGTTTCCCGTCAAGACCCCGAGGGAAATGCCCCAAAAGCCCAAAAAGTTGAGTTTGGAAGGCCACCCCCGGGAATGGTTAAAATTGAACAATATTTGGAAAAGACCACACCCCAAAACCCGCAGCCCTTAAAGAAAAAACCCTTTAAAATGTCTTGTCTGGCCAGTGATGTTTTATGGCTGCGAGGCAGGGCCAATGAAGAAAGGGGAAAGAAAGCGGGGGAAAAGAGCGGGCCCCTGTGGTTTTCCCAAAGGGACTGCTGGGGGTTTTCAAATGGGGTAGGGTCAAATGAAAGCATACGAATGAGTTGGGTATCCAGGGCAAGCTTCTATTATTCATCCAACGGGGGAAAACCTAAAATATGTTGGACACGAAAACCGTAATAAAGAAACGACTTGATGTCCACTGTCCTCCAAGGAAAAGGGGAAAAGGAAAAGGAGAAAAGAGGACGGCCCCCGCATCACTTGTTTGAAACATCAAAAAACATCAGTGGAAAAAGAAACTCCAGGAGGTGGTCAGATTTAAACCCAAAGATCGAGAGGTGTGGGGGCCCAACTTGTGAGGAAAATCAGTGCAGGGGCCCAACATGTTCCCGGTGACCCCGACAGGTGAGACAGGGTGAGACTTTGCTTTTTCCAAAATTCTCTGGACCGCTGTTTGCCATTCCCTTTTCACGGGGGCCTTTTACATGAAACCTCGCTGCCCCAAAACATTTCCCAAAATTCCCAACAAAAAATTTGAGGTCACAATGAGAGAGGGTTGAAAGGCTAGATAATCTGGCACCCCTTTTCAAAATTTTATTTGATGATAAGAAGGGGAAATGGTTAACGTTTGATGCCCCCAAGAGTTCCGTCTTGGTTGGGGACCGCTGAGAAGGCTGCCCTTTAACTTGCTTTCTAATTTTAATACTGAGTTTAAACTATGCTCGTAAGATACGGGACACAGGTCCGTGTTTGGTTTTAAAATTTTACCCAGGCCTAAATGACGTTTTACCCCTAAAGTGGATAAGGCGGGGGAAAGGGGGTCCTAGTTTTCCCCCAAAGAGCCCGGTAAACGCTAACCCCAAAGTGGGAAAACCCCCCTTAAAGGGTTTTAAAAAAAAAAAATTTCCTAAATAATTTTGGGGCCCGTTTTCCCAGGGGGTTTCCCAAATTTACCCCCAAACCCCCCCCGTCATTAGTTTTTTTTGTTTGTTTTTTTGTTTGTTTTGTTTTTTTGTTTTTTTGATAAGTTATTGCCGTGTGCTGGTGGGACAATATTACATGAGCCTTTTTTTTTGGTTTTTAAATAAAAAAACCCCTCTTTCTAAAAACATTTTGAGGTTGTCTTCTTGAAAAAAAAAATTTATGTATATAAGAGAGAGAGAGAGGAGCCAAAAAGAGAGGGGGCAGCCCCCGAGCCGAGACAGGGGAGCAGAGGAGACAGACAGGGGGGAGGGGGGGGGGGAAAAAGGAGGGGGATCGAACGAGCGGCGAGCGAGCGAGGGGGAACGAGAGAGGGAAGGAAACAGACAGACAGAAGACCAAGGGAGGGAGAGAG
>JAPXFY010000650.1:45000-50942 GCA_030674185.1 Monoplex corrugatus | reverse complement strand
AAGATGGTCGAAAACTACTGTCGCTCTTTTTCCATCCTCGCATGCTGTGTTTAGATGGAGTATTAAGTTTACGTCTAATTTCCTTTTTTTGTGTGTAGGAAAGTCTTCCCCAACAAATATGTTGGATTCTTTCAGTTTTTTTATTTTTACGTTTCGACATTTGGATTTTGTAGAAACAACACCGTGAAATTATTGGAGAGTCGGGTTTTACATTCAATCTATGAATTTGATCAAATTGTATATCGCCTGCTATCTCTAATTTGTCAGTAACGAGGTCCTTTAATTTACGTTCACATTGTTCATTTAATTCATTCTGCCCTCTATTTATCTGAAAAAAAATGAGGTTGTTTCTTTTTTATCTGCCCTCAAGATCATCTGCTTTCCTCTCCAGTTTATGAACTTTTGCCAGCACAACAGAATTAGTTTTTTATCAATTCTTGATTTTCGTTTCTAAGAAATTCCACCTCTTCCCTCGTATTTTTTTTTACCTACTCTGTAGTGTAGCATATTGGTTGCCAAGTTCCTTTGCACCATTTTCTTTTTAAACACAGCAAATGCTACCTCGGTGGAGGCGTCTACCAGCGAATACGAACACTGGGGCTGTGTCCTAAGCCCTGCACTGCGCGATCCTGTCGTGGTGGACGTCTCCACCGTCTTTGGCACAACCTGCCTCCTGCCCGACGCCACTTTTCGTCTCCTGCTTCTTCTTCTCCTCCACTGCCCCTGCCCTCGACCTCGCTGCTGCAAGCTTTGTCTCCTCCTCTGCCGTCTTCGCCTTCGCCTTCTGTCCTGATGGTGCTGCCTTCGCCTTCTGTCCCGCCGGTGCCGCTTTCGCCTTCTGTCCCGTTGGTGCCGCCTTCGTCGCCACCTCGGCCGCCACCATATGACTGTGATAGGCTGAAACTATGCCTTTTTAATGCTCAGTCAACATGCACTGATGGCAAAGCCGATGTCATTGCTGACTTTATCGCAGATGAGCATGTTGACATTGCTTTTATCACAGAGACATGGCTTAACCCCCTTGGTCACGAACCTATACATGCTAGCCTCACTCCGAGTGGTTACAGGCTTGCTTCTTTCCATCGCTCATCCCGAGGTGGCGGTATCGCCATCCTCTACAACGACTCACTCCATTCCCGCCTATCTTTCTCGCAGTCTCTGCCTTTCTCCCATCCTTCTTTCGAGCACGTTGAAGTATCCTTCCAATCCACCCCTCACCCCATCACCTTCTCCTGTGTCTATCGACCCCCACCTAGCTCTGCCAACAAACTCACCACATCCACGTTTCTCTCTGACTTTGACCAATTGCTTGACCACTACTGCCTCTTACCTGGAAATCTCATCATTCTAGGTGACATCAATGTCCACTATGACAACACTCACCGTTATGACACAAGACATATCATCAACTCTCTGTCCAATCACAATATGACTCAACACATTTCTGAACCAACCCATCAAAAAGGTCACATTCTTGACTGGATCATTTCTCGTGATCACCACAATTCCGCTACTGACAACTGCTTAGTTCTTTCTACCCGTCTAACTTCAGCCCTTCCATCTGACCACTCTGCAATTCTCTGTTCTCTCGACATTTCTCCTCCTTCCCGTACCATGCGCACAGTGACTCGACGCAATCTCAAATCTATCGACCTCTCCACATTTTCATCTGATGCCTCCCGTCTCCTTTCTGAAAAGTCACATAACCTTGCCGATGAATTCTATACTACTCTCCACCATCTTCTGGACACTCATGCTCCAGCCACAACCCGTCTTTTACCTGACCGCCCCCCTACCCTCTGGCTCACTCATGAGATCGCCTGTGCAAAACGTGCCCGCCGCAGAGCAGAGCGCCGCTGGCGCAAATCCAAACTCACTGTACACAGGCAACTTTTCCAAGCCTCTAAAACAAAAGTATCCACCCTCATTCATCAGCAAAAACAAGCTATTTCCAAACCAAAATCCTGAATGCCTCTTCTTCAAAAGAACTCTTTACAACCATGAATCATCTCCTTGGCACACGAAAAGATTTACCTCTCCCAACAAAACATACAAATGAAGAACTCCCATCTGTATTCTCCAACTATTTCACCACCAAAATACAAACTCTTCGTGACAGGCTTGACAGGACACCCTGTCAACCATGCCCACCTGACCCTTCCTTCTCTGGCACACCTCTTACTACTTTTACCCCAGTCTCACAAGAAGAAATTCTCAACACAATCAGATCCATGTCGTTCAAAACCTGCGAACTGGATCCTCTTCCAGGTTCTCTCTACGCCGACTGTCTCCCTACTCTCCTCCCATTCATCACTGACATCATCAACACTTCTCTTCAAACTGGAACTGTCCCAGATTCTTTCAAGTCTGCTATTGTTCACCCTCTCCTCAAGAAACACAATTTAGATCCAAATGAACTGAAAAATTACCGGCCTATCTCTAATCTCTCTTTCTTGTCAAAACTCCTTGAAAAAGTCGTCCTCAACCAGCTGAACTCTCACCTGTCTGCCAACAATCTCCTCAATCCTTTCCAGTCAGCCTACCGCCAGTGCCATAGCACTGAAACTGCCCTACTACACATTCTCAACAATCTCCTCCTTGCAACTGATACTGGCAAAGTCTCTCTCCTCACACTCCTTGATCTGTCTGCAGCCTTTGATACCATTGATCATGGTATTCTCCTTTCTAGACTTCATCATACTTTTGGCATCTCTGACATTGCTCTGTCTTGGTTCACTTCATACCTATCAAACAGAAAACAAACCGTTCTCATCAATGGCACTTACTCTCAACCTGCATACCTGACCTGTGGTGTTCCACAAGGATCTGTCCTTGGCCCTGTTCTTTTCACTCTTTACACCTCCCCCTGTCCACCATCATCAACTCCCATTCTATAAAACACCACTTCTATGCTGATGACAACCAACTTCAAGACAGTGACTCACCTGATAATATACAGCGCCTGTTGACTCGCACCACTGAGTGTTACTCGGACATTAAGAACTGGATGACACACAATAGACTTCAGCTTAATGACGACAAAACAGAAGCTATCCTCATTGGCACCCGTCAGAAACTTTCTCAGCTGCCTCCTCTTTCTCTCCCATTATGTAACACATCAGTCCCAATTTCTGATTCAGCTAAAAACCTTGGTGTCTGCATTGACTCTACCCTCTCCATGAACAACTTTGTTTCTCAAACTGCCAGATCCTGCTACTATCATCTCCATCGTATAAGGCTGATCAGGAAGTATCTCTCTGTCGAAACAACTGCAAACTCGTTCTCTCCTTCATAATGTCTCGCATTGACTACTGCAATTCACTCCTGTCTGGTCTTCCTGCCTCCACCATTCACATCCTACAGCGCATTCAAAACAATGCTGCACGTCTTGTACTCAAAAAGAAAAAAGCTGACCACATATCTCCTCTCCTGGCACAACTTCACTGGCTCCCTGTATCAAAGCGCATACAGTACAAACTAGACACCATGTGCTACAAAAGCCTCAATAACGCAGCCCCCGATTACCTGTCAAGCCTACTTGAGATCTATGTTCCCTCACGTACCCTCCGCTCTGCCTCTGATCCTCTGACTTTTCGCTTTCCACGCACTAAGCTCAATACCTATGGTCCACGAGCCTTCTCTGTTTCTGGTCCACTCTCCTGGAACAAACTTCCTCTCTCAGTCCGTCAGCAACCTACTTTTGTCTCCTTCAAGTCCGCTCTCAAAACTCACCTTTTCTCCTCCGCATAAAATCCTAACCTCACTCAACCCCCCCCCCCCCTCTGCAGCCTGTCTCCGCTCGGAGGGAATCACATGGTTATAATATATAATTGTATGCTATGCTCTCTATAATTTTCCATTGCTTTTATTCTTGCTTTTATTGCTTTTATTCTTTCTCCCCATTTATAGCCATGCGTGTGTGTGTGTGTGTGTGTGTGTGTGTGTGTGTGTGTGTGTGTGTGTATGTCTGTGTGTGTGCGTGCGTGTGTGTGCGTGCGTGCGTGCGTGCGTGCTTGCGTGTGTGTCTGCTTCAGCGCTTAGATTTGATTTTATCAAGATTTTGCGCTATATAAATATTGTAATTATTATTATTATTATTATTTTAAGTCACAGAGCTTACTGTTCATATTGATGTTCATGTCGTCCACTTGGGAGGACAGAGCACTGAGCACCCTACCCCCCCCCCCCCCACCTCCACGTCTGCCAGAAGTAGTTCCTGAAAAGGAGGGGAAGAGAAGTCGCCTGGCTGCCACTGCTCGTAGGACCCGTCATGTTGGTCCGGCGTCCAAAACTAGTCAGCCGGGTCTGCCGTGTACTGTCCGCTCTGGAAGGTGCAGGACCGAGATTCTCTTCCACGTCACTGCTTTGAAGCAAAAATCCTCCCCCAGAACATCAGAGGAAGGAGCGAACCTAGTATGACACCGTCTGTTCGGCTTTTTGCTGTTATGGTGGTAACCCCTCACGGCAAACTCTCTCACTGGCCCTCTTCAACATTAATGACACGTTCACCGAATGGAACGAACCACTTGTCGCCCTGCCGAATACTGATGCCACCCTCTTTTGGTTTGAAGAAGAAGGTACTGATAGCGAGAGAGTCCCATATACGTGTCTTTCAGTCATCGACACTCGGTTGCGCCCCCAGAGAGCGAGCGAGCGAGCGAGAGAGAGAGAGAGAGAGAGAGAGAGAGAGAGAGAGAGAGAGAGAGAGAGAGAGAAAGAGAAAGACAGAGACAGAGAGAGAGAGATATTGTGAGTGAGTGAGTGAGTGAGAGAAAGACAGAGAGAGAGACAGAGAGAGAGAGTGAGTGAGTGAGAGAGAGAGACAGACAATCAGAGAGAGAGAGAGTGAGCCAGTGAGAGAGAGAGGCAGTCAGACAGACAGATAAACAAACAAACAGACACACAGACAGATAAACAAACAAACAGACACACAGACAGACAGATAAACAAACAGACACATACACAGACAAACAAACAGACAGACATAAACCGGTAAACAGACAGACAAACAGATAAACAAACAGATAAACAAATAAACAGACAGACAGACAGACACACTTACACAAAAGAATCACCCACGACCAGCCCCTGTCCACAGGGTTGTAAAAAACCCTTTTCTTATTCTCAGCCTTCGTCATCTCAGACTTCGTAGCAGGTGAAGGCTTCGTCAGACTGTCCTTGTCACTGCCGCCTCCACTGTAGTTCTGATGCACCGGATCTGTAAAGAAGGAAAGAAAGAAATGAAAAGAGAAGAAGGAAGGAAAGGAAGAGAAAAAGAAGAGTGAAAAGAAAGAAGAAAAAAAGAAAGGAAAAAAGAAAGAAAGAAGGAGAGAGGAAAAGAAAAGAAGAAAAGAAAAAAAAAAGAAGAAAGAAGGGGAAAAGAAGAAGGAAAGGAAAGAAAGAAAGGTAAGAAAAAAGAAGAAGAAGAGAAAAGAAAAAGAAAGAAAAGAAAGAAGAAGAAAGAAGAAAAAGAAAAGAAAGAAAGAAAGGAAGGAAGAATGAAAGGAAGAAGAAAAGAAAAGAAAGAAAAGAAAGAAAAGGAAGAAGAGAAAGAAGAAGAAAGAAAAGAAAAAGAAAGAAAGAAAGGAAGGAAAGAAAGAAAGAAAGAAAGAAAGAAAGAAAGAAAGGAAAGAAAGAAAGAGAAGAAAAGAAAGAAAAAAGAAGAATAAGAAAAGAAGAAAAAAAAAGAAAAAGAAGAAAGGAAGGAAGAAGAAGGAAGAAAAAGAAAAGAAAGAAAGAAGAAAGAAAAAAAGAAAAGAAGAAAGAAAGAAAGAAAAAGAAAAAAGAAAGAAAGGAAAGGAAGAAAGAAAGAAGAAAGAAAGAAAAAGAAGAAAAAGAGAAAAAAAAAAAAGAAAGAAAGAAAAGAAAGAAAGGAGAGAAAGAAAAGAAGAAAAAAAGAAGAAGAAAGAAAAAAAAGAAAGAAAGAAGAAAGAAGGAAAGAA
>JAPXFY010000650.1:35000-40000 GCA_030674185.1 Monoplex corrugatus | reverse complement strand
GAGAAGAGAGAAAGAGAGAAGCATGAAGAGAGAGAGAGAAGCGTGAGAGGGAGAGGGAGAGGAGAGAGAGAGAGAGAGAGAGAGAGAGTGAGAGAGAGAGAAAGAGAGAAGCATGAAGAGAGAGAGAGAAGCGTGGTGAGAGAGAGAAATAAAGAGAGAGAAAGAGAGAGAGAGAGAGAAGAGTTAGAGAGAGAGACACACACAGAGAAAGACAGAGACAGATAAACAGACAGACAGACAGTGACAGACAGAGACAGAGACAGAGAAAGTAGAAAACTAGGCTGCATTTGTTCAGATAACACTGTATTAAAACAGTCTATTTGATTTTAAAGGTTGACAATGCGTTTACTGATGTTTGACTATATTTTTGTCAGTGTAGGGGGAGAGAGAGAGAGAGGAGGAGGAGAGGGAGGGAGTGGGTGGTAAATGGGTGAATGGGAGCGGGAAGTGGGAGGTCTTATTTTTTTAAAAATCTCCCCTCTCCCTATCAAAAAAGAATCTCCCCTCTCCCTATCAAAAAAAAAATCTCCCCTCTCCCTATCAGAAAAAGAATCTCCCCTCTCCCTATCAGAAAAAGAATCTCCCTTCTCCCTATTAGAAAAAGAATCTCCCCTCTCCCTATCAGAAAAAGAATCTCCCCTCTCCCTATCAGAAAAGAATCTCCCTCTCCCTATCAGAAAAAGAATCTCCCCTCTCCCTATCAGAAAAAGAATCTTCCTCTCCCTATCAGAAAAAGAATCTCCCCTCTCCCTATCAGAAAAAGATTCTCCCCTCTCCCTATCAGAAAAAGATTCTCCCCTCTCCCTATCAGAAAAAGAATCTCCCCTCTCCCTATCAGAAAAAGAATCTCCTCTCTCCCTATCAGAAAAAGATTCTCCCTCTCCCTATCAGAAAAAGATTCTCCCCTCTCCCTATCAGAAAAAGATTCTCCCTCTCCCTATCAGAAAAAGAATCTCCCTCTCCCTATCAGAAAAAGATTCTCCCCTCTCCCTATCAGAAAAAGAATCTCCCTCTCCCTATCAGAAAAAGAATCTCCCCTCTCCCTATCAGAAAAAGAATCTCCCCTCTCCCTATCAGAAAAAGAATCTCCCCTCTCCTATCAGAAAAAAAAAAAAGAAGAGGAAAAAAAAATGGGGTAAATTCACATCGAGCAATTAACAGAATGCGTATCACTCCGTCCATCTGTCTGACGGCCATTTTGTCCGTGTACCTATCTGTCTGTCTGTCTGTCTGTCTGTTTGTCTGTATGTCTGTGAATAACAACAACATCAACGTGACCGCGAGTTTGTATATCTGTTCGTTCGTTATTTCTTTTAACGTCTGTTCACATAAGTGCTTTTAGACGTAAAAAAAAAAAAAAAAAAAAAAAAAAAAAAAAAGGTGTCTATGGGGTGGAAGATTCTACGAAATCATAAAGACAGTTTAACATATTAATTAACATTAAAAAAAAAAAAAAAAAAAAAAAAAATTATAGGACAATAGAAAAGCAATCATAACATTAGAACGATCAGGCTTGAAAAGATTGCTCAGGGCTATATGTGTGTATGTTTACCGCGCGCGCACGCGCGCGTGTGTGTGTGTATGTGTGTGTGTGTGTGTGTGTGTGTGTGTGTGTGTGTGTGTGTGTGTGTGTGTGTGTGTGTGTGTGTGTGTGTGATTGTGAGTGTGTGCACGTATACGCATGCGCATACAACGAGCGTATCCCGTGCTGGGTTATGACAAACCATCTGTGATTATCTGGTGGGGTAGAGGGGTAGAAGAGGATAATCTTACCGAATAAAAACATTGTAACAGTCAAGGAGTAATGATAAAACTAACAAGCAAACAAACAGAGGTAGGTGGGAGTTACAGGTATAAAAACAATCGGTCTTAATCAAAGAAAACGACCTACAGGACTGTGCAGTAAATGCCTAGCAAAGTGTAAATACAAAGTGAAATCAGTGTGTTTCTGTTTCAATTTTGAAAATGATACAGGGAAATAAGGTCGCATTCGCTGACAACACAAAAGGTGTTTAACTGTTATAGACTCATTACAGACACATTTGATGGTATTATTGAACTTAATCCGAAGTGAGTCCAGATATAATCTGTAAGCTAAAGTTATTTCTAGTCTTGTAAAACCCTGGTAATTTACGATGAAGGGTCGATAGTGACATTGCGCTTTTACTTTCTTTTCTAATATAGCATTCATTTCATGTTCAGAGAGTCGTAAATCAAGTTTAGTACTGTCTGCCCTATTCATTGCTGCACTTTTAGCGATTCTATCGACTCGATCATTATCTATTATACCACAGTGTGATGGAATCCAACAAAAAGTAACGTGAGTATTATTTGTTATTAAACAATGAATTAAAAAGTTTATCTCAAATATTAACGTACTATTTACTTTACATTTGCAGCTCGTCAGGGATTGTAATGCAGATTTCGAATCTACACATAATAAGATACTAAATATAGCTATGGGTAGATCTACTATATATTTCAGTGCCATTAGGACGGCGACTAATTCAGACGTGAAGATTGAGTGTCCCTGTCCTAAAGAGTAAGCCTTTTCTACTTTTAAGTTTGGAATTATAAAACCAGCGCCTGCTGCACCATCATCTAGAACAGAGCCATCAGTAAATATTTTCAAGTGATGTGAATATTTTTCATGCAGATGAGACAGAACGTCAATTGCCAACAGGTGCGGATTAATATCTTTTCTCAAGTCAGTTTCAATGTAGTTGATATCAAAAGTAGCAGTGGACAATTCCCAGGGGGGTAGAGGACAACATATCAGTTTATGTGAAACTTTTTTAGGAACTACTCTGCAAATTTCGAAGAGCTCATTTGTGTAACTGGATATTGTTTCTTGTGCCTTTATTGTTCTTGCTCTCTTGGGGAAATGGATGTCAGACCGAATTTTAAGATCCGTGTCAACATAGTTAGCTACTGCATTTGCTCTAACTATATATTTAGCAGCTGATAACTTCCTCCAGTCTTCCAAAGGAAGGATGCCGGCTATTTTATATACTTCTTGTGTTTTTGTATACACCGGTACCCCAAGAGCACATTTAACAGCTTTACTATCTAAGCTTTGAAGTTTTTTCAAATAACATTTTGGGGCTGAAAAATAGACCTCTTGGCCATAAGCCAACTTTGATCTGACTAAAGCTGTAACAAGATGTAATAACGTTTTAGTGTCCTGCCCCCATGACTGTTTACTAATTATTTTTATTAAATTAAAGCTTTTCACGGCTTTGTATAACAAGGCATCAATATGTACTTTCCATTGTAAACTAGAAGTCAAGTGAACTCCCAGAAATTTCACCTGAGTGGTATATCTCAGTTCCTCATTATCAATTTTGAACAGTGGTAACTCTTTAGGACTGAAACCATTATTAAAAAGAATCATATGTGTCTTTTCATTGGATATTTCCAGACCGTTAACTTTCAAGTAAGTGGAAATGTGATCAATTTCACGTTGATAGATCTTTTTAATATAGGTTATTTCTCTTAAGGAAGTCTTCCTTTTCAACGAAACGTTCATCCAGAGCGCTATATCATCAGCGTACTGAGCTAAGTTCACATTGTTAGAGACTTGTGATGGCAGGTCATTGATCAAAATATTAAATAAAAGAGGAGATATTATGGAACCCTGTGGAATTCCCATGTTTACAGGTCGTTTTTCAGAGTATGTATTACTTATTTTAGCGACTATACTTCGATTACTTATAAATGCTTTGATGAAATAATAAATATTACCTTTGAGACCAATATGTTTCAATTTCAACAAAAGTCTTGCATGCCAGACTTGATCATACGCTTTTTTAAGATCAAAAAAGGTAGCTAAGACATTTTTCCTTCTCGCAAACTGAGTTTTTATTTGAGTTGTTAATTTGACTAAATGGTCTGTCGTCGATCTACCTGTTCGAAATCCAGACTGGTTAATAGGTATTATATTATTTTTCTCACAAAAATAAGTCAGTCGATTCAGAGTAATTTTTTCCATTAGTTTCGAAACATGGGATGTAAGCGAGATAGGCCTGTAACTACCTGTATCAGAGCGTGGTTTATTAGCTTTCAGAACAGGTATCACAATTGAATTCTTCCAAATGTCAGGTATGTGACCACTTTCCCAGCATTTTAGTATGATAAGGTGTAAATATTTAATCCATTTCTCTGGTAAATGATTTAAAAGCGTATACGAAATGCCATCCAGACCTACAGCTGATTTTTTATTGATCAAAGAGAGAAGAGCATCTTTAAGTTCTTGTAACGTAATTTTTGAATTTATGTACATGTGGCTATCGGGGGGAGGTTCTGAGTATTCTACAGATTCCTCAATTTTCCGTCTTTTCTCCTGAATTGGTGGAGACAAGCTACTGGAATTACTTGCTCTTGAAAAGAACTGTACAAATTCTTCAGCTTTCTCAGATGACGAAGGAAATTCATTGTCTCTAATCTTAATAGGAAACTGTTGTAAATGAAATCCATTTTTCATTTCTTTGACCTTATTCCAAATTTTAGGAAGATCTTTAGGACCGGAAATTTGTTGAGAACAGAAATCTGTCCAATATCTCTTTTTGGCTTGGGCTATGACCTTGTTTGAATGAATCTTTGCCATTTTCATATTGTAATGGTCTTCTGGAGATTTAGTTTTTATGTAGGTTTTATACATTTTCTTTTTTCGTTCTTAGCTTCTTCACATAATTGATTCCACCAGCTATTTCCAACAAAATTACCTTTGTTTACATTTTTCCTTTTTGGAATTGAATATTTTGCTGCCTCATGTAATGTGTTTGTGAAGTGTGAATACATATAATTAACACTGTCGCTCTCGTTGAACGTGCAATCTTTTCCCATTAAGATCGTGTGGTATTTTACCCAGTTTGCACGGTTGTACATATATCTAGGAATACAGTCATCTTGTTCTGGTGATTTAGCAAATAATTCATCAATAACTGTGACAATTGGTAGATGATCACTTCCAAGGGAGTCGGATGTAATATCCCATATAC